>CM053786.1:621926502-622009002 GCA_028749045.1 Cupressus sempervirens | reverse complement strand
AGATACATAACATATATACATATATCAATAGAATAGAAGTCCCCAAGTTAGGAATAATAATTATAATGGTACAACTGCATTAATGCACATCCAACATCTATCAATCTGAGGGGGACCCAAATGGTAATAAGTCACTACCTCTTGACCATGTGGTCACCTAGTCAGGTTTCCACTCCCACCGTGCAAGGAGGGTCTATAAGGTCATGTGCTCTTGTAGTACCGCTTACATTGGTGAAACAGGTCGTTCGTTCAACACTAGAATGAAGGAACATGCCGCTGACATCAAGCATGAGCGGGTCCTCAAATATGCATTAGCTAATCATTCTTCCTCTACTAAGCATCATATCTTCTTAGAGAGGACGCAAATTGTGTTCAGGGAAGACAACTTCGCTAAAAGAAAGCTCAAGGAAGCCATTATCATCAATGATAACCCTTCTAACCTCAATCGTGATGTAGGATGGACCTTAAGCAGTTCTTGGCATCCTTTGTTATCCTCCCTTTGTAAATCGCCTTGCTCTTGATTCTCTTTCTTGTCTCTTCTGCCCCTTCTTCTGGCTTTCTGTTGTCCCTTCCATCTCCTCTGGCACCCTCTTCTCCCTTCTCGCCTCTCCCCTACCCCACCCTTTCTCCCTTGTCTTCGCCCTTCGGCTTGGTGAGCTCGTTGTCTTCTAGTTTTTATATTTTATTAATTTTCATTTATTGTTTTATTTTTCTTTCCTTTATTTGCTCTTATGCTTATGCGTGTGCTTTTCTTTTATATTTCCCTCTTTTATCCTTGTGGTCGTCTTCTTGTTTTCATTCTTTAGGTATGTTGGCGTTGTTTTCTCCTTTGCTATGGCCACACTCAATGGTCTCTTGGTTTGTCTCAATGTTAATTTTCCCTTGCTCTTCTATTTGTGGTTTCACTTATTTTTGTTGTGCCCCTAGCTCCTTTATTCATTTACACTTTTATTTATTTTATTCTCTCTTTCATCCTTTTATTTATTTTTTTGTTTTTTCATCTTCATGGTTATTTGTATAGGTTTATAGGCTTATATATATATATATATATATTGATTGTTATATATATTTATATAAATATGCAATAATATTACTACATATATATAGAAATATATATAACAATATTAATTTTGTTTTTACATCTTCGTGGTTATTTGTATAGGTTTATAGGCTTATATCTATATATATATATAATATTGTGATATATATATTTATATATATATATATGTAATAATATTGATATGTATTTATTTCAATATTATTCATATATATATAAGTATATATAACAATATTATATATATATATATATACGCATATATATGTATATATGTATATATATATACATATATATAGGCATATACGTACGCATATATATGTATATATGTATATATGTATATATATATATATAGGCATATACGTATGCATATATATGTATATATGTATATATATATACATATATATAGGTATATACATACGTATATATATGTATATACATATATATATATATGTATACACATATATATATATATATATATGTATACACATATATATATATATATGTATATACATATATATATATATGTATACACATATATATATATATATGTATACACATATATATATATATATATATATATATATGTATATACATATATATATATATATGTATATATGTATATATATATATATATATGTTTATACATGTATATATGTATATACACATATATATATACATATATACACACACATAAAATCTTTTTTTCAATATTTTCACTTTTTTAGATTTTTTAGATTTGTATTTTCTATATATATGTATATATATATATATATATATATATATATATATATATATATATATATATATATATATATATATATATATATATATATATATATATATATATATATATATATATATATATATATATATATATATATATATGAGTGTGTGAGTTCACATTTCTCTCCTTTATTCATTTTCGTTCTCGGTGTATTTTATATATTTCTTTCTTCTTTTATTGGTTAGTCCCCTTTGGTATATTTGACTTTTCCTTTAATTTTACATTTCTTTAGCTTCTTTGTTTTTGCTCTTTTGGTTTTATTCAATTTGATGCGCTTTTATTTCGTCTTTGTGTTTATGTTCTCTCATCGATTTCCTTTGCCTTTGGCTTTCTCTTCTTAAGTTAATTTTTAAGCTTGGTGGCTTCCTTTGGTAGGTGTCTTTCCTTTCTGCCTTCTATTCCCCTCTTGGTTTATTTTCATTTTTATTTCATTTTTCTTCTTGTGGGACTGGTGGGATGTCTCATCAACTCTCTCTCCTCCCCTTCCCCCCTCCCTTCTATTTTTTTAGTTGGTTGGATTTGCATTCTATTTTTTCATGTTCTCTTTTCTCTCTAGCATCCTGATGATGGATCATGTAGTATGATTCGAAACGTTGATGTAAAAAAATTATACACAATCAAATCCAAAAATTTGAGAGCACATTAGCATGGATTGTGGAAATCTAATTGATCGCGATAGCATAGTAATTAAAATATATTTTGCCTAACCCTTTCCTTGAGATACATTAAAAAAGACAAGTTAGAGATTTTTCCTCACCCATGTCTTGAGCTCTTGTATACGATAAGGATGGAATTGAGATGATACCTAGTGAGAGGTATGACTAGTTTTCCTCATCTTTGTGAGAGGGTATTCTAGTTCCAAATGTGTCACATTGATGGTCTGAGGTCCAAAGTGACCAGTCTAGGATAACTCAATACTCGAGGGTGTGGGGTCTAATGAGAGACCAATCTAGGGTAACTCAAGTAGTTTGACCATGTGATGAAACTCACTATTATGTAGCCTTCTTAGATTTTGTATTTGCCTCTAGTGGTGTATTTCTTGTTGGTGTATTTATCGTTGATAATTTTTCTTTCATTAATGGTAGTTGGTGTTATGTTTGTTATTATTCTTTTGACATATGACTTTTGTCTTAAAGCGGATATCTTTGAGTAACTTTACCTTTTGATTTTGGTGTTCATTTTGTACTTGGTATTTGTGGTTGACTTTGGTTTGCGGTGTTGGTATTGGTTGAGTGTCTTTCAATTTCGATTATTTTTTCTTCATCAATAGTTTGTTGCGTTTGAGCTAGATTTGGCTATCAAGATTTCTTTCCTATAATTGTTTTATGGTTTTATTATTAGGATGTGGATAATTGATTATCTTCCTTGCACGGTGGGAGTGGAAACCTGACTAGGTGACCACATGGTCAAGAGGTAGTGACTTATTACCATTTGGGTCCCCCTCAGATTGATAGATGTTGGATGTGCATTAATGCAGTTGTACCATTATAATTATTATTCCTAACTTGGAGACTTCTATTCTATTGATATATGTATATATGTTATGTATCTTGTAATTTGATGTACTTGTATCTATTCTCACATACTCTACGACAAGTGTAATGGATGTTATTCATTAGATTTATTGCATTGTATCATATGTATTTATGCATTTGCTTATGAGATGATGTATTTGTCATTTCTTTAATATCATTAACATTATATTTAATATTTAAACTAATTAATATAAACTTCTTAAACGTGACTCAAAGTGAAGGAACTCTCTAAAAATGAAATCTATATTATATTTTCATATGTGTGATTGATGTGTATTAATATATTACTTCCGCATTATTACTTTGATATTGTTTAAACCAAAAAAAAAAAAAAGTTTAGTAAATAATGTAACATGTTACGTTTATTTCTCTTGTGTTCTCGAGTGGAGCGTGTAACACCCTCCCAGGGAACCCAAAATAAATTAACCTATTATCTCAATAGTTTTGCTAAAATTTTCTTTTTTTTAAAAGATTAAAACAACAAGAGATAACATAGCAAAAACAATAACTCACATACATACCTAAGCAATACATTAAAAATTACATCTCTCAAGGATTCCATGACAATGAATCACATACATAAGTTTTATTATGATTAAATTTGATACATAACAAAGTACATATCATAGGATAACCATAAGTAAAAAATCAAATGAAATAATATACAAGTACATAAGATGCCACATGGCATAACCAAAATGCATAATCATCCTTTCTACAAGTCACAAGGTATGAAATGCTAAAAGAATATACATCAAGATAAGACACAACATCTCATAAGATCTCAAATAATCAAAGTACAATGAATCAACATATGACCATAGAATAAAATCATAGTGGAACCTAAATGGTTCACTCTAACTGTGTTGGGGAGATAATCTCAAGTTCCAAATGGACAAAAATCTAAAATTCATAATAAGAATCTAGGTCAAGGATTCTTGATGGCAATCTATCTCAAAGGATACTGAATACAAAAGTAACATCTAATCCTAGAGGCAAAAAAGGCATGTAGGAAACCTAATATGCATGTGGGCAAGTGTCATCACATGATCCAACTCTAAGGTTACCCTAGCAGCCTCTCTGGACTCTAGCCACCTGGTGACTCTATGTGGCATCAATATCATTTCTTACAGACATGACATACTAATGAGGCAATGTTGCAACCAAGTATCCTCTATATTCCCATCCTAGCCTGTACTAGCACTGAGGCATGGGTGAGGTAACACATTAACTCTTATTAATTTATTTTAATCACACTAATGAAATGTTATCACTTATTAATACAACTTACAATGGGTTACCCAGGCAAACTCTTTAGGGCTCCAATATCCATTACAAGCCACTTCCCATCATACATATAGATAACCTACACTAAGCTCATAAATGATATATCTCATAAAATTACAATATTCACCTCAATCCTATACAAGCAACTAGAAAGCACCAATAGATAACTAATTGAAACCTCATATGTTACAATAAGAAAATCACAATATTCACCTCAGTCCTATACAAGCAACTGGAAAGCACTAATAAATAACTGATTGAAAACCTTATCATAGAAATACGTGAATGCATCACAATAGTTGGGAATAAAAAAGATCATGACCAAATAACATTAAACAGTAACATCATAAATCAATCACTTCTTAAGCCTTTGGTAAACATACTTAACTGGTCAAAACTAGGTTTATCCCAAACCCCAACATGAAATAAAACATAACATCTCATCAAGTAGTTAAAACAAGTGTAGTTATTTAGTCATTCTAGTTTCCTATAGTAATTCTCTAAAGTTTCTATTTGAGTAAAAAAAAGTGGTGTTTTCATTTACCGAATATCTCATTTGATAAAATTTCCAATTATAATTGCATCAAAACTAAGTTTCATTTTCATTGTTTTAGGATCCATATTTTCCTAGTGAACTATGAATTACTCTCTCATTTCGATGATAAAAAATCCAATTAGACAACATTCTTTTAAACAAAAGTCAAAATACAAAGATATTATTATAATACTAGTTAATAATCACATCTAATTATATTAAATATCAATCATATTTAATTGCTAAGTTTAATTAGCATTTAAACAATAATCAAAATTCATATACAATTAAATTTAAATTAAATAATATTTAAATAGACTAATTTTATTATTAAATATTATTATTATTTTACTATAAACAAAATTTACTAAACTAAAGTAATTTAATAACATTTATATTATATATATAAGGTATATATAAGGTAAGAGCCTAGAACACAACGACAACTTGTGAACCTCTTATGTGGGAGGTCTTGGGTTTAAATCTACTTGAACTTAACACATAATAATAATTAATTACAATAAATAATAAATATAATTATTCTAGGCTTTGGCCCATTATCGATCAAATATATATATATATATATATATATATAATTTTTCTAAACAAGAAAAAAAAATTGAAAACTTTTTTTGAAATAATATTAAAACCCCTAATTAAGGGGTGGATCGCTGCGTGACCGTAGCTGTCTTGGTAGCCTTGGTTGCCCTTGAAATCCTTGATTGTACAACAACCGCAACATGCGAAAGGGGAGGGAAGAAGGGGGGTGGTGTCCCCCGCCCACCAAATTTATTTTCTTATAAAAACTTATATGAATTGTTTCCAAACAAATTCCAAGCCAAAATAAAAATGGTATTACCACAATAATAATTTTATTACTATGGTAATAATACACACACACGCGTGTGCGCGTGCGCAAACACACACACACACACACACACACACACACACACACACACACACACACACAATTTAAGTATAGAACTGATAGGAAACATAGTTTGAACCAATAAATCTTATTCAATTAATATCCTTTTCTTGTTTTGAACCCTACCCATGAAGTATTTTCTAAATTTTCAAGAACAAAGAAAAATAATCTTCAAAACAAAGGCTTCATTCTAAAATAGATTTCCAAAATAAGATCCATAGAACTGACACAAAGAAGACATAGATAATTCGAAAGATTTACTGTAATAAACTCAACTAAATTCCTACCTCGATCTGATGCTAACATTTGATAGATGCTCAAAGAATGCAACTATTCTCGTCTTCCACAATCTTTCTGAAAATTGCTCCTCCAAACCTATGTGTGAAGAAATGAGCTCTAATCTCCTAATAAAGAATTTTCTCAACCTCAGGTTTCAGTTTCCAGTTTGACGTATGTTTTAAGCATATGAAATTCATAGTTTACCCTTACAAATTAACCCATTCCCATATTTAAATAATTGTACAATTACCCTAATTAGTTTTTTTTTAAAAGTCCATTGATCCAAATGACCTAAGGTAATTATTTATTTAAAACATTAAAAAAAATCCTTATTGCTTTTTAAATAAAATAATTAAAAAATTCATTAAAAATTGATTTATTAATAATAATTAAATAAATTTAATACTCCCTTGAACATCTTATTAATTATTAAATATTAATAATTAATAACCATATTAATAATTTCATTTAAAAATTAATTTAATAATTAAAACTTATTATTAAATATTATTAAATTAAAAAATTTAATATTAAAACTTATTAATACAATTATTAAATAATAATAAAATTTATTAAAACTTATTAATAAAATTATTAAATAATAATAAAATTTATATTATAAAACTTACTAATAAAATATTATTAAATCATAATAAAATAGTAATAAATTTATAAATTAAAAACTTTAATTAAAAAAAAACCACTGCAATATATATATGTCGTCGGCTTATAGCCTTTACGGCTGCCATGTGGCCTCCTACTGACGGAGGACCTGTGGTAGCACTGCTATCGCAGTCCCTGCGGCAATGGTATGGCTACCAACATTTAAAGGAGGTAAGAAGGAGGGGGTGGGGGGTTGGTGGCCCCTGCACACCTCATTTTATATATATATATATATTTTAAATTCCCTTTTTTAATAATGAATTTAATTTTATAATTTTTTTAATAAAAATTTTAAACAAACAATTTCCTTTTTAATTATATGAATATCTATTTTTTTTTTAATAGTTCCAACATAAATTTGATAGAGAAAATATGACCAATTGGTTGAATTCTCAATAGAAATTTTTGAATTTTAATACAAACCCTTCCCCGTTCAATATCTGCTTTTAAATTTATTGAAGAAGGAATATATTAATCTTTTAATCTTCCCATATACAAAGATTTAACATACATGCTAGAAAATTTACAATACTGAAACATTCATCATGAGAATAATTCAGATAACCATTTGACAGTCACGATGAAGATAGGAAAAGAAAAGGTGTAATAAATTGTGCAAGTAATCACAAGAATCTACCTAGATTCTGATGCTAATCCCTACACCCAAAAAGATTGTGAGAGAAATTTCTCCTCTCAAAACCTTCTCTCTTCTGAAATTCTTTCCTCTTCCAAAATTCATAGTCCTTCGAAAATGAACTCTCAAATTGTGATATGGAGTTCTCTCCTAAAATCAGGGCACTAATTGTGCGATCACCCGAGAGAACTCATTGCTCACTAGACTTTAATCTTTATTATCTTTTCTTTATCTTTTTCATGCACGTTTATTGAATTATAAAATAACTTTATTTAATTTCACTTGACTTCTCTTTTTAATTAATTTATTAAATCTTAATCTCATGCACAAATTATGCAATTAAAATATCTTTATTAAATTCACTTGTTTTATCTTTTAAATTATTTTCTTATATTTTAATCTAATGCATACTTTATGCTATCTTAATTTTTTTTAATAAATCAATATCTTTTTACTTTTAAATTTATTTTCAAAATGTTAATAGATAAAATATTTATTAACTTAAACAATGATAGTATTGAGCATTTATTTAAAAATAAACTTTAAATACATATTATTTTAATATTAAATAAATATTATCACATTCTAAAATTAAACTTTTAACTTTTATCTTTAAATTTAATTCTTTTTATTTAATTAATTTTCCAATAAATTAAATATAATTAAATATTAAAAATACCATAATAATTTTCCATTAAATCAAATCATTAATTTAATCTTTTAATTAGACTTATTTAATAGAAAAATCACTAAAGACTCATAAAACAAAATACTAAAACCCATCATAGAAAAACACATACAAGATTAAACTAAAGAGTTATAGTCATGAATCAACATCATTCGATGCATTCAAAAGGTAATCGACTCACATACTTGTCCTAATTTTCTAGGACAAATGGCTTAAAAGTTTAGGATTTGGACTTAAAAATTTATCTCCCCTCTCTTACCATTGAGATAATGTGATAGGGTACGCTCATCTTGGCAATTTAGGGAAGTCGATACCCGGTACTTGCAATTTGTATAAAATCCATGCATTACAAACACAATATTCTAAACTAAATAGGCAATGGCAGGAAGTGGTGCATTGTGTAGATCCTGACTAGCAGGTGACTACGACTCCCTTCTTTAACAATATTAGAAACACCATACATAAAGAAAACATATACACACACCATACACATGTAATATGGGGTAAGTATCCATCAGAAAACACATATGATAATCCATCTAACTAATCATCATCAATAATTGAAAACACTATAATAATCATCATACATACATGATGTATAGAGTACCAAGTAGTCTCATCATAAAATCAACTAAATATGAAAATGTTGGATTTGAGCAAATACGCAAATCAAACCCACAAGCCCTCGAATCACTTGCACGTAGAAAACTTGTCATAGAGAAGAAAAAGACAAGAAGAGGCAAGGGTTTGGTCTGAAAATAAGAAAATTGTATTCTCAGATAAAAAGTAAATTGTTGTGTAATATGATATGAATTTACAGTGAGAGAGACCGAATATAAAGGCCTCAAGGAAGCTTGTAGAACAAGCTGGAAAGTGCTAGAAGATAAGGTTGACAACTAAGCATACGCCCACAAAAGGTGGAATATCCTTGATCAAGGTGAGAGGATAATTATGAGTAGATAGGAATAAATTCTTGTGTTGTCAACAACTCATCAACTACAACTATTAAATAAATGCATTAACCTAAGTAAACTTAACTAAAAGAATAAATAATTATTTACTCTAACACCCCCCTTAAGTGCAACTTAGGGGAATGCCTTAAGCTCACAAAAACTAAGATGAAATGCATAATTGGTCCCAACAACAAGGCCATGGTAGGTACCCATGTACAATGCAAAGAAATACAACTTTTGAAAACGGGGAAAGAGGGAAAACCTCATGGGAAAAACCCTCCCCCAAAAAGAGGTAAGTACAAACATGCTGAAAAAATGAAAGAAGGAAGGAAGGCCTCAACAAGACTCCCCAAAGACAACTTTCATAGACATGTTTCAAGAGACTCTATCAAAATCATAAGTACAACCAACCCCCCCATGAGAAATAGAAAAGACACCAAAGCCCCCCCAAAATAATGGAGCCCCTGGAGAAAGAGTCAAACCAATGAAACTCCAATGCAGAGTAAACAAGGGAACCCCTAAATGAGAGAGAAAACTAGAAGGCGTAGTTGATGCTCAAAGGAGAAAATATGAGGATCCTGAAAGGGAATCCCCAAGGTAGGTGTGATGATACTGTCATGAATGTCCACAGTAGAATCTGCAACAGGTGCACCTAGAGGTTCGATGAATGGAGTTGGAGGATTAGGTAGAGTAGAAGAAGAATCCTACTAAAGAGAAAAGACCTCAAATGGATGTGGTGTGGTAGTCAAAACAGGGATCTCAGGAACAATACTAAGGTTCAAGTATCCTAATTGCACCACATGATGCTCTTGCGAAAGAGAAGAGTCATGCTCCAAAAATGGAGATGGTGGGAAAAAGTGTGAGAAGGTGTAGAGATGGGTGGAAGAATCAACTGTCCCTGTGGCATGATCTCGAATGAAGATTGAATGGATAGTGAACTCAATTGTCTTCCCTGATCCACTGCATATAATTTGAGAAATTGAGAGAAGGTTGGCAGACAAAGATGGAACATAAAATACATCATTGAATATACCATCCTGGATGTGAACTAAACCTTTCCCGCAAACTGGTAGGGCATGTTATTCCCCATGAGAATATGAGGAATCGAAGAATCCTCAAGAGTAGAGAAGACACCTTGAGAAGATGTCATATGGTGAGAAGCACCTAAATCTAGTATCCAAGGGACCTATGAAGGGGATGCAAAGGATGCCCGTAATGCATGAACCTTTCCAAGATCTGATGTAGATGGCAAAGATGTGGAAGAAGACTAAAAGGCAGACCCCTGTGAGGTAGAAGAGGATGAAGAGGAAACAATGCTCTTCTGAAGGAGAGCTTGCAAATTAGTAATCTGTTTCTCATAGCCATCAAATCTCTTCTGAAAACAATGTGCCTCATCATGAGATCCTTTCCAACAATAGGAACAAGTAGGAGTCTTAGTCTTCTTTTTATTCTTCTTCTTAGAAGAAAATGATGAACTAGTAGAAGAGGAATCCGATATCTGCTTCGGCTTCTACTCCTGTGTATCCTTGGCAAACAATGCCTGCAACTGTGAACTTGAAAGTGAATCCATTTGAGTGATCTTGGACTGTTCCCATGTCAACCAATCACAAAATGTCTCAAAATATGGCATTTGATGTCTATTACCCAATGCATCCATAGTGGAGTAGAAATTGGAAGAAAAGATCTGATATTGTCCTTGCAACATTGAGAGTATAAAAAAGATACACTCATTATCTGTTTTGTTTTTTCCACATCCCTGCAAAACTATACGCAGAGATTTGAACTTCATCAAGAAGTCCTCAATGGTGGAAAAGTTGTCAGGTGTCAAAGAAGTCAACTCTGCATCAAGCTACAATGCCTAGAATTCATTCATTGTGCCAAACAAGTTATGAAACTTGGTCCAAATAGCTAGAGGAGTGGTCAAACCATCTAAGTGAAATAGTAGACTATCAAATATGTTCAGTGCAATCAATCCCATGGCTTCATCCATTTTGTTTTTGTGCTGAAGAACCTCAAAAGGGTGCTGCAGAATAGGTTGGTTCTCATCCAAACATGACCATAAGCCTCTTGACATGAGAAGCCTAGTCATTTGTGCTTTCTAGGTGTGATAGTTGTGTAGCGTGAGCTGGGTCATAGAAGGATCCGACATTTAGAGAAGAAGATAGAAGCAGAAGGGTCTTATTCTAAAGTAAATTGTAGAAAAGAAAATGCTCCCCCCCACAACGTATAAATATATCCCTCAAATACCAAAGAAACAACTATAGCAAACAAAAAACTAAGAAAAGAACCTAGATTCTGGATGCAGAGAGGGAGGAAACTGAAGCCTCTACTTCAACACCAAAAATAGGAGCTCAATATTACTCCACAGTAATTCCAAATCTAGAAAGTAGACAATAAATCATGCACTAAAAAAAAAAAGACATTGAAATATGTGTCCATATGAGTGTAAATGAAGTCTTTAAAGGTGCAAAAAATGGGATTTTTGAGTTGCAAAAAAATTCAGGAATAGAGATGTCAAACTTCCTGCACCAATGTGTAGATCACAAAATTCTACCCGAAAACAAAAAAAATTGCTCAAAAAATGAGTCTGTATAAGGGAGATATTGCTATTTGAAAATCATCTCTGTAGTTATTTTTTCTAAATTACTGCAGTCGCACCTCCAAAAAATAAAGAAAAAAGCCCAAAAAATGTCAGATTTGTTATGTCAAACTCTCTTTCTCCTTTTTCTCCAAGTGCTGAACAAGATACAACAAATTTGGCTCTGATACCATGTTGGATTTGAGAAAATACGCAAATCAAATCCACAAGCCATCAAATCACCTGCACATAGAAAATTTGTCATAAAGAAGAAAAAGACAAGAAGAGGCAAGGGTTTGGCCTGAAAATAAGAAAATTGTATTCTCAGATAAAAAGTAAATTGTTGTACAATATGATATAAATTTACAATGAGAGAGACCAAATATAAAGGCCTCAAAGAAGCTTGTAGAACAAGCTGTAAAGTGCTAGAAGATAAGGTTGACAACTAAGCATACATCCACAAAAGGTGGAATATCCTCGATCAAAGTGAGAGGATAAGTATGACTAGATAGGAACAAACTCTCATGTTGTCAACAACTCATCAACTACAACTATTAAATAAATTCATTAACTTAAGTAAACTTAAGTAAAAGAATAAATAATTAATAAATAATTATTTACTCTAACAAAAACAATACATGATAATCTCAAAACAATGCTACTAATCATCAAGCATAAAACTGACCTAAAAGAGTTAAGCAATGATAACAAAATGTAAACTAGGGTAGGAACTTCATCCACTCCCTAGATTTAGGCTTACTCCTAGAAGCCTACAAGAATGATAAAACCAAAGAACTCACTATGTGGGTCCCACATACAATCCTACAATAATATCCAAGATACAAGATGCTATAATAACCATAAAACATACTACTATAAGGCACACATAAAAGACACATGTTTTGAAAACAATATAAGTTCAATTTTCAGTTTTGCCTAATTTTTAGGTTTAAGTATATTTCAGTTTTGAAGAATAAATGTTCAAGTTTGAAAGTATGCGACTAAAAGTTTAAGTTCTATTTTAGTTCAACTAGTTCGAGTTTCAGTTTGAAATAGATAGACATAACATTTTAAATTTCTTTTTAGTTCTATTAGTTAATAACTAGTGGCATTCCAATATACGTAGAGCTCCCAATGTAGAACTTGGGCTTTGATACTAGATGTAATGCCCCACTAAGGGATCCAAAAGAATTAACCTAAAGTTTTACTAAGTTTGCCAAACTTTTTTTTTTAAACAAGAAAGAATAACATAAATGTCAAACATAAAGTAGCGAAAGCAATAACATACAATCATACATAAGCAAACATAACAACTTACATTCTTTAAGGATCCCAAGACAGTGAGTCACATTTAAATTTTAATTAATACTAACTCAAATAAATAACATGCCAATATGAAAGAATAATTAAAAGTCCAAAGTCCATTTAAATAATATACATTTGTTCCGAATGCCACTTGGCAATAAAATTTGGAATGCTTAATCATCCACTGAACATGTCACAGGGTATGAAAAGCTAAAAGAATATACATTTATAAAAATAGGTACATCATCTCTTTTGGATCCATGAAACAAAGTACAATACAGTAAGGGAAATCATTCATCATAAAGATATAGCCATCCATCATAATACACAAAGATAGAATGAAAGGAAATGTAGACAAAGAACTCTAGCCACAACATCAACAGACAGATCTCAAACGGTAAGAGTAAAAATCATTACCACCCGACCATGTGGTAACCCAAAAAGGCCCACTCCCACCGTGTTGAGGAGATAGTCTCAAGTCCCAAATAGGATATCAATCCAAAAATCAAAAGTAATATCTAAGTCCAAGAAACCCTAAAAGCAATCTAATTCAAAGAATCTTATTAGGTTCATTTTATTCCCATTTAGTGTGGTGTTTTCACTTATTAAACAACTTACGATGGGTTATCCTAGCAGCCACTTAGGGCCCCAACCTCCATTGCAAGCCACTTCCAGACATTACATATAGATAACCTACCCTAGGCTCATTAAATCACAAATCAAAGAATCATATAAAACACCTCAGTCCTATACTAGTGACTGGAAAGCATCAAAAGATAATTGAAAATAACATATCAGTTCTCTACAAGAAACTAGAAAGCATCCCAAAAATATTGATCGAAGACTCAAAATAGTTAAGTCAAATATGTCATAACATGACCACCATAAACAAATCATACCAAACACCTTAGTCCTATAAAAGCAACTACAAAGCAATCCAAATACAACTGATCGAGGACTAAAAAAAAGTTGAGTAGGTCATAGCATTCATTTCAATTTCATATAAGAACACTAGAAAGCAATAACAAACAATGGATTCAAACTCATCATAAAGCATACCAACACATTACCATGGTTGAGTTTTAAAAGATCAAAATCAAATCATCATAACATCACAAATGCAAAGGTTCCAAGCTTCTAGTAGACCTCCTAAACTAGTCAACACTCTAGTCAACCCAAACCCAAAACATAGACAACACATAGGAACAGAGTGGGGTTTCATGGTTTGGTTTGATTTTGAAAAACACATGGTTGAGTTAAAAGTAAGGTTTTAGTTTCCAGTTTAACATATGTTTTAAGTAGATGAAATTCATAGTTTACCCTTACAAATTAACTCGTTCTCATATTTAAATAATTGTACAATTACCCTAATTGGTTTTTTTAAGTCCATTGATCCAAATGACCTAAGGTAATTATTTATTTAAAATATTAAAAATAATCCTTATTGCTTTTTACATAAAATAATTAACAAAGTCATTAAAATTAGATTTATTAATAATAATTAAATAAATCTAATACTCCCATGAACATCTTATTAATTATTAAATATTAATAATTAATAACCATACTAATAATTTCATTTAAAACTTAATTTAATAATTAAAAATTATTATTAAATTATAATAAAATTAATATTAAAACTTATTAATACAATTATTAAATAATAATGAAATTTATTAAAACCTATTAATAAAATTATTAAATAATAATAAATTATATTATAAAACCTATTAATAAAATATTATTAAATCATTACAAAATAGTAATAAATTTATAAATTAAAAACTTTAATAAAAAAAAACCACTGCAATATATATGCCGGTGGCTTATAGCCTTTACGACTGCCATGCAACTTCCTGTTGATGTAGGGCCTGCGACAGCACTGCTGTCATAGTCCTTGTGGTAGCAATATGGTTGTCGACATTTAAAGGAGGTAAGAAGGAGGGGGTGGGGGGTTGGTGGCCCCCACCCACCTCATTAGATATATATATATTTTAAATTTTCTTTTTTAATAATTAATTTTATTTTATAAATTTTTTAAAATAAAAATTTAAACAAACAATTTCCTTTTTAATTATATGAATATCTATTTTTTTTTATAATAGTTCCAGCATAAATCTGATAGAGGAAATATGACCAACTGGTTGAATTCTCAATAGAAATTTTTGAATTATAATACAAACCCTTCCCCGTTCAATATTCACCCTTAAAATTACTAAAGAAGGAATTTATTGATCTTAATATTCTTGTGTATAGAGATTTAACATACATACTAGAAAATTCACAATACTAAAACATTCATCACGAGAATCATTCATATAACCATTCAACAATCACGATGAAGACAAGAAAAGAAAATGTGTGATAAACTATGCAAATAATCACATGAATCTACCTGGACTCTGATGTTAATCACTACGCCCAAAAAGATTATGAGAGAAATTTCTCCTCTCAAAACCTTCTCTCTTTTGAAATTCTTTCCTATTCCAAAATTCGTTGTCCTTTGAAAATGAACCCTTAAATTGTGATATGGAGTTCTCTCCTAAAATCGGGGCTTTAATTGTGTGATCACCTGAGAGAACTTCTTGCTCACCAAACTTCACTCTTTATTATATTTTCTTTATCTTTTCCATGTATGTTTATTGAATTATGAAATAACTTCATTTAATTTCACTTGACTTCTCTTTTCAATTAATTTATTAAATATTAATCTCATGCACACATTATGCAATTAAAATATCTTTATTAAATTCACTTATTTTATCTTTTTAATTAATTTCTTATATTTTAATCTCATGCATATTTTATGCTATCTTAAAACTTTTAATGAATCAATATCTTTTTACTTTTTTATTTATTTTCCAAATGTTAATAGATAAAATATTTATTAACTTAAACAATAATAGTATTTAACATTTATATAAAAATAAACTCTAAATATATATTATTATTAAATTAAATAAATATTATCACATTCTAAAAATTAAACTTTTAACTTTTATCTTTAAATTTAATTCCTTTTATTTAATTAATCTCCCAATTAATTAAATATAAATAAATATAATTATAAATTAAAAATACAATAATAATTTTCTATTAAACTAAATCATTAATTTAATCTTTTAATTAGACTTAATTAATAGAAAAATCACCAAAGACTCATAAAACAAAATACGAAAACCCATCATAGAAAAACACATACAAGATCAAACTAAAAGATTATAGTCACGAATCAATGTCATTCGATGCATTTAGAAGGTAATCGACTCCGATACTTGTCCTAATTTTCTAGGACAAATGGCTTAAAGGTTTAATATTTGGACTTAAAAATTTATCTCCCCTCTCTTACCATTAATATAATGTGATAGGGTATGCTCATCCTGGCAATTCAGGGAAGTCGATACCCGGTACCTACAATCTGCATAAAATCCACGCATGTACAAATACAATATTCTAAACTAAATAGGCAATGGCAAGAAGTGGTGCATCGTGTAGATCCTGGCTAGTAGGTGACTATGACTCCCTTCGTTAACCATATCAGAAACACCATACATAAAGAAAACATACATGGACACCATACACATGTAGTATGGGGTAATTATCCATCAGAAAACACATATGATAATCCATCTAACTAATCATCATCACTAACTGAAAACACTATAATAATCATCATGCATACATGAAGTATAGAGTACCAAGTAGTCTCATCATAAAATCAACTAAATATGAAACAATATCTAATAATTTCAAAACAATGCTACTAATCATCAAGCACTAGCCTAAAAGAGTTTGACAATGATAACAAAATTTAAAATAGGGTAGGCACTACATCCACCCCCCCTAGACTTAGGCTTACTCTTGGAAGCTTACAAGAATGATAAAACTAAAGAACTCACTATGCAGGTCCCATATACCATCCTACAATAATATCCAAGACGCTATATTAACCATAGAGCATACTACTATAAGACATACATAAAAGACACATGTTTTGAAAACAATATAAGTTCAATTTTCAGTTTTACCTAATTTTTAGGTTTAAGTATATTTCAGTTTTGAAGAATAAATGTTCAAGTTTGAAAGTATACAACTAAAAGTTAAAGTTCTATTTTAGTTCAACTAGTTCGAGTTTCAGTTTGAAATAGCTATACATAACAGTTTAAATTTTGTTTTAGTTCAATTAGTTAACAACTAGTGGCATTCCAATATACCCAGAGCTCCCAATGTAGAACTCGAGCTCTGATACCAGAGGTAACGCCTTGCTAAGGGATCCAAAAGAATTAACCTAAAGTTTTACCAAGTTTGCAAAACATTTTTTTTAAACAAGAAAGAATAAAATACACGTCAAATATAAAGTAGCGGAAGTAATAACATACAATCATACATAAGAAAACATAACAAATTACATTCCTTAAAGATCCCAAGACGTTGATTCAAATTTAAATTTTAATTAATACTAAGTCTAGTAAATAACACATCCATACGAAAGAATAATTAAAAGTCCAAAGTCCATTTAAATAATATACATTTGTTCCGAATACCACTTGGCAATAAAATTAAGAATGCTCAATCATCCACTGTACATGTCACAGGGTATGAAAGGCTAAAAAAATACATTTATAAAAATAGGTACATCATCCCTTTTGAATCCATGAAATAAAGTATAATACAATAAGTGAAATCATCCATCACAAAGAAATAACCATCCATCATAATACACAAAGATAGAATGAAACAAAATGTAGATAAAGAACTCCAACCACGACATCAATGGACAGATCTCAAATGGTAAGAGTAAAAAGCACTACCAACCGACCATGTGGTAACCCAAAAAGGCCCACTCCCACTACACTGAGGAGATAGTCTCAAGTCCCAAATAGGATATCAATCCAAAAATCAAAAGTAATCTCTAAGTCTAGGAAACCCTAAAAGAAATCTAACTCAAAGGTTCCAAGATAAATTGACATCTATACCCAGAGGCACACAAAGACACATAGGAAATCTACTATGTAAGTGGGCAAGTTTCATCACACGAATCACACTAGAGTTACCCTCGTAGTCTCTCAGGACTCTAGCCCCCTAGTGATCCCTATGTGGCACTAGTATCCTCTTGTACAAACAAGCCATACTACCAATGCATGGTCACAACCAAACATTTTGTCTACTCCCGTCCTAGTCTGTACTAGCACTCGAGGAATGGACGAGAACATAAAAAGACTCTTATTAGGTTCATTTTATTCCCATTTAGTGTAGTGTTTTCACTAATTAAACAACTTATAATGGGTTACCCTGGCAGCCACTTAGCGTCCCAACCTTCATTGCGAGACACTTCCCCACATTACATATAGATAACCTACCCTAGACTCATAAAATCACAAATCAAAGAATCATATAAAATCACCTCAATCCTATACCAGTGACTGGAAAGCATCCCAAAAATACTAATCAAAGACTCAAAATGGTTAAGTCAAACATGTCATAATACGACATCACCACGAAAAAATCATACCAAACACCTTAGTCCTATAAAAATGACTGGAAAGTAATCCAAATACAACTGATTGAGAACTCAAAAAAAGTAAAGTCAAGTAGGTCATAACATTCACCTCAACTTCACACAAGAACACTGGAAAGGAACACTAGTACATTTGACCCCTTAGACCAAAAATTTCAACCATCTATTAAAATGGAGTAAAATTGGTCAGAATATGCAATGAAAAATATCTTTTTTCTAAAATCCATGCCCGTGTTGGTCAAAATTTTGACCAACGCGGGCTTCATTCAATTTCGCACTCATTAATTGAGACCTTAGGTCTTTCAACATGAGATTGGATTTATACTTGACTTAAGAGAGAGACCTTATAATTAATTAGGTCGTGATTGTAAATATGCCTCAATTATATAGCCTTCGTTGAGCATGTAAAGACTATTGTTTGCCAAGAGAATCTCGTGTGGTGTTTTTAATAACATGGTTTCTAGTTAATTCTTATAGCCCCTATTGGGAGTGTGGTGATTGAAATAACCTGTCACTGCCAACAGAGTCCCTTGTCCCTAGGGTGATGCTGATATTCTCAGACCCATGGTTCATGGATGCTTGTTGTCAAGTGCTGAGAGTGGTTGAAGACTTGCGACCACAAGGATTCACATCTCATTTCATTCATCTTGTGTGAGCGATAGTTTTAGTGGCAGTCTCATAAGATGGTTGCTCTCTTGGCGCACAACTGGTATTTTAGATTTCCTGGGCTATCTGTATGAGCTAGAAGGGACACACAGGTGAAGACTTAGGATGAGTGCTTGGTGAATGCCTAGTGATGAGGGGGCCAATTTCTTTCCACCACAGTTGTCCATGAGCCCTTATACAGTGTTGAATTTTCCTTGGTTGACGAACCGCTTGTGAACAACTTCTCGATTCCTCTTCTCTCAATGAAAATATTATGTGAATGCAACACAAAGTCATGGGCATTGACATTGTAGAAATTTTGTAAATGGAGATTTGACATAGGGTTTGGATTAGGGTCAAGGTCTTTTGATAATTTTCAGGCATCCCACGTTTCCCCATTTTAGGGTTTATTTTATTTAGAGGGTTTTGGATTTATAAAATCATTTAAACCATTCATAAGTTTTTTAGGTGTGGTAGAACTTGCAGAGTTGGATGGTCCATTTGTGAAGCTTTGTCTAGAAGGCCACTTTTGGCACAAAATATCGATAATCCCATATTATAGACAGTAAAAATGCTTATTTCTTTTCCTTTGAAAGCATAGTTTAAAGTCATTAACATTGATAGAGAACTGTTTAGTTGGATCCAAAAATTCATCATGAATCCAAACTATACATTAGAACTCTGTTTTGGTTTTCTGTCTACTGAGTCCTTGGAATTTTTAATCTTTTGGAATGTTACAAATTATTTTTGAAAAATTATTTGGATGAATAAGTTTTGAAGAAGCTATTTTTCTAGAATGGGATGAGTTGTTTAGGAGGCAAACATAGTCTTTTTGAACGATGAGAAAACTTGGAAGCACCATTCTGATGAGAAACATTCACTATTAAGATTCTTGATCATTATTCATTTTAGTAAATGAACATTCCATTAGCATAGAGCTCTTAAAGTTTGAATGCCTGAACACAACTTTGAAACTTTTTCTAATGGTAACACTATTTCTAAAAAACTCTAAACTGTCTGAAAGATGCCTCTTTCCATTCTTGAAGGGGCTTTGTAGTTGGACTCTTCAAAAGCTTGTTAAATTTCATAGGTTACATTAGTTAGTTTGTTTACAGTGTAATAAGAAAATTATTGGTTAGTACCAGTAGAAGCAAATGCTTAGTCGTAAGGTATAGACATTAGAATTTTGCTCGTTTGGACCCATTTTTATTTTTCTTGATAGGTATGGCCTTGTGCTTTTATGTAGGGTGACTTGTGATGGGTGGTCTACTGTCAACATAGTGCTGGTGTGGCTTGGCACTTACCTACAAAAGAGAATACCTGTAATATTTAGAGGTATGTCTATATGCCCTTGTAGATCCCAAATATATTCTCTTACCTTTTGATATGAATTTCCTCAAATATTTTATACAAGTATCCAAATCAGTTAAATCTCCTTTAATATTCACACATACTCGAATAAACAATTTAGCATCATGTTCTATCTTAACTTTTACCTTTGCTATCTCTTCCAAAGTTATAAAATGAGCATCAAATTCTTGAATAATTTTGTTTGTCTTTCTCTGTAAACTAGATAGGAAATTGTAAAGTGATTTTAAGTTTCTCTAATGCCAAATTCAATACCTTCTATGTATTATCTTTTATCTTTCCTATCTTTTCAGTTGCTTTAAAAGTGCATAGGCTATAACTGTATGCAACTTTGTATATCCATGTCTTCTTTTATCACACCTGAAATATTACTTTTCATGATTGCTAATAAGGATTCAAAAGGTGAGACAATAGTTCTTGTACTACTTTAATCACTATCCACTATCTCCATAGGTGTTTGAAGTGTCTACATTTGATTATTTTGACTTGTAGCCTTTGATATCTACTCTGTCACTATCCTCTAGTCTTCTTCCTTCTTTTGTTACTCTTCTTTGTTTTTCTCTATTTTTTCTCTATTTCTGCCTTTTGTTCACTTTCCTCTTTCTATTCAAGTACATTTTATTCTATGGTGTCAAAACTATTTGGTAATGTGAGTAAACTTACTATGTGGTAATGTGTGTAAGCCCTCTTGGAAAATATTTATTTTTTTACCAATAGGGTTTCCTAGAAATATATATTATGTGGCACTCTCAAAAAGAGTAAAAGATGACTATATAGCGTGCTTACTGTAGCTGCCAATGTCATGTGTTTTTTTTTTTGTGCCACATCTTCTGCATACTTGTAACCCTAACACATAATGAGTAGTGTTTTTAGCACAATTCTTACATTGGGTTGGAAGAGTGTCATCCCAAAATATGAGGGCAAAAACACACGATTTTTAAAAAAAGGCTAATAATAATTAAATCGAATAATTAATTTAAGCAATCCAATCCATTTATTAAAGGATTCATCACCTTATTCTACTCTTAAAATATTTTAAACATGCGGGTACCCATTTAAATAAATATTGATCTAAATATTTTGAATACGTTTGAAATAGAAAGAACTTACAAATTAATATACATTACATCAATAATTAAACTTTACTTAAAAACTTATTCTAGTAATAATATTATTTAAAAACTATAATCAATCTATATTTTATGGCTTTTATTATTCTAAAACTTTCTAGAATAAAATATCGCTAACTCTCGATTTAAAATAAATAACCACTTTACATTAAACTTGAAATTATTTTTATGCAAATTAAGTTAAATGACTAACTTATTTTTGACATAAAATATACCAACTTCTCTAACATTAAATAATTCAAAAAAAAAAAAAACAACTATTTCAAAACTTTAATATACAAACTTCCATTAAAGACAATTAAAACTAATTAATATTTGAGCTACACTTTAAAATCTATCACCTATACTCACCTACATAAAATAATATCCAATGCTAACAAAGAGATAATAGTATAAGCAATGATAGCATTGAAGCTAAATATGGCCATAGAAATCTGAACCAATTTGGATTTGTATTTTGATGTTGTCACTTTTTTGTTCGCAACTTCTTTCCAAAAAGAAAAAAAGAAGTTTAAAACAGAGGAGAAGCTTAGCGTCAGATGGAGCGAGGAACTGGGCATTGTAGTTTACAGATCTTCCGTCGGTGAGTCTTTATAGATCTATTATTGTAAGATTTCCTTTATCCCTATTGTTGTAAGTTTGTGTGCTTAACCTCTACTCTTTTCTCCCCATATATATCTTGGAATATCATCAAAGCCGTCCACGCCATCCTCTTTTAACTATTTTGCAAACCAGTTGGGATCATTTGGAAGTTTCACATCTAGAATAAACCCATGAGGAAATCCAGGCTTCACATTCTCACATCAACCATGTCCAAGAAGGAGTACCATTCATCGATAATCAAAATGGAAAATTTGGGGACTGGCTTTCCCTCTACTTCTATTTTGTCATAATTTTAGGTTCTCAGAGCTGTGAGATTAAAATCCATATTCCACGAGACCATATCCAAGTTAACCAAATATTTTTTCAAAAAAAAAGTTGTGGTACAAATACTTCGATATTTCATTGTCCCTTTCAAATAACATCGTCAATCCTAAGAACATCAATCCAATATCTGAATCCACCCTTGTCCTGTTTGTATTCTTTAGATACTCTTCCACCAAAACCCTCATGACAGTATCTATCACAAAGGATTGAGGAAAGCATAAAACTCCACTCATCCTCTTCATGGTTACAAACTCCTTCACCTTCATCTTCTTTTTCTCTCCCCTCGAATGTAGGATAGTATCCATCTTGAAGCAACCAAATAGTCAATGAAATGATTAACATATCTAACATATCTACTATAAGCATTGGAAAAATGGTGAGTTCTTAACAACAAAATGATAGCTAGCACAAGTTAAGGGTAATAGAAATGATGAAAATGTACCATTGTTAGTTCTTAAATTACTAGGATTAAATATCTCCTTGCAGACTACCAAAAGGAGGACACATATATGTGGGACAGTAGTTATTCAAAAAGTGAAAAGAGAAAATCTTAATAATGTTGAGTATAAATAAATCCAAGCCAAGCCAATCTTTCCCCACATACCAAAAAGTGAAGATTAATAATGAGTTAGTAATAAGATCTACTGTATACTCTTTTAAATCCATACTGTTTTAAATCAACAAGGAAGAATTCACTAATAAATTTCAACCTGAAAAAGTGTTTTAATTTGATTGTTATATCTCTAATGAAGAATATACCAACGGAAAATTTATATCTAAATATCAATAGTTGGAATGGTACCATTAAATGAGAAATTTTGTTGCATATCATATACAACACATCTTTAATAAGTACAAGGAAGTAGGTTTTTAAATAATGCTTCTTGACGAAATTAATTCTTTCCCCACATTTTATGTGTCTATTGTAGCTTGTTCTTATTGTGGGGACAACGGTGCAACAAGTTATTGCAACACTTGCACTAGAGAATGTAACTAGAAGTGGGCGTTTATCTGGTTCAAAGATCAAGCCACGAGATGAATTGTTTTGGTTTAACAAGCCAGAGTTGCTTCTTTCTCTAATCCATTTCGTACTTTTCCAGGTATAAAATACTACAGATTGCTTTTGTGTTTACTCTTAGTCCTTGTGGCATTGAATTGGGTTGGGATAACAGTGTGTTCTCTTTGGTGTGTGATTTTGCAGAATGCCTTTGAGCAAGCTTCATTCTTTAGGTTTTGGTTATGGATTAGAATACACATATCTATAGGAGCTCCTGGTTTTTATTATATATTACTAGAAAGTTTTCTACATTATCTATTGTAAAATTATTTTAAGATATCTTTGTAATCACTTTTTTAATTTTAATGTCTTTAATCAATGCAGTGGCAATTTGGATATAATTCTTGTTATCTTAAGAATCACACACTTGTCTATGTATGTCTGATTTTGGGGTACAAAATTGATTATTTTATCACTAATTTTTAATATTTTCTTAGGGTCCTTTGGACGTAGCTTACGTCTATTGTTTTGATGAACAACTTTGCAGGGAAGTTTCTTTGCAGCTTCAGTACTCTACCACTTCATGCACTTGTTACTTAGGTAATCCACATGCTACTTACCATTTTAGATATTTCAAAAGGCCTTCAAATTGCTTTTGTAAACATATAAATGAGAAGACACACATACATCACACTTTGCACAAGGGCTGCATGGATTTGCACAATCATCTTTGGTCTGTTGAATGCTTAATCTTCCACCTTGGTTTTTGCATGCACCTCTCTCTCTCTCTCTCTCTCTCTCTCTCTCTCTCTCTGTGCATCATTTCCTACAAACATTAAAACAGAATGTTCTAGCTTTAGTGGTTCTAGACTCTAGTGTTTTTGTTATTGGTTCCTCTATTATTCTGCTATAGGTAAAATATATCATATCTATATTGATGTTTTTGAGAGTGACTGACTGAAAATATTGACTATTCTTGGCTTCAAGCATATTATATGTGGGTAAGCCTATTCGAATATTCAAATGGGAAGAGTACTTCTGAGGTGGGGGGGTGAATAAGAAGTAACCCACTTTTACCTTTTTCAAATCCTTTAAAACAAATAACTGAAAGCAAACTGCATGCATGTAAACATATCAAATAAACATAAAGTAAACACATGCATCAACACACATAACACCAGAATTTGGTAACTCATAAACCCTCCAAGAATAAGAAGGTAAAACTGGGGTGGGGATGATACCCACAAAATCACTATAGCAATAATTGTTTGACCACTTCTGATGGTCTGCCCTGTGAAAGGCCTACCCTATTAAAGGCTTTACACTATGTCAATAGTGACCTGGTTGAAGGATTTAAAACACTTTACATGAAGTGTCACCCTATTAAAGGATTTAATCACCTCTTCAAAGGATCTACAAAATAGCTGTTAAGCTAACCTATCAACAAAGGATTTACCACTATCCCCTATCTAATACAATTGCTAGAAAGTATTAGAAATATTTTGACTTGATTGCTTACAATCATCAATTGCCAATTTCAGGCACTTGATCTGCTCATTCTGATATGATCCTTGCTTGATCTAATATATGATCGTGGCCCTTGTTCTATTCTGATCAATTGAATGTGTAATTGTTGCTCAACTCACTAAGTTTGTGATACCTCTACTGCTTACCCTATTTTGCAATAAGCTATCTGCTTAGCAACTTCCTCAACAACTTCCTCAACAACTCCTTCGCAACTCGTGATTATGGGGTCTAAGCCTCCTTATGAAGACTTTGTAGACTTAGGATTAGGTATGGATCTACGATCCATATTGAATCTTTAATTCCCACTCATTCCTTGCACTTTTCTTATTGGTTGCATGCCTTTTCTATTTTTCTTATTGGATGCATGCTGATTGCATAGGAAATGAAAAAGATTCGATCTTATCTTCTAATCCATTTGTGAATCTTCTTATATCGGCTCAAAAAATGGTTTACATTTGAGTTTGTGAAGGCACAAACTCATATGTTGATTCTGTGTTACTCAGTACATACTGGATTATTGGTACTTGACACATATATTATCCTACTTTGCTTGGCACCTATTGCACTCTATCTTGCTTGGTACATGTATGTTTTTGGTTCACTTGACACATGTTGCATTCTGACTTGCTTGGCATCAACTGTGACTCAACACCTATATATCACTCGACATCTATTGTTCACTTGGCACCTGAAGATCACTTGACACTGATTGAAATTCTGGCTTGACACATACTGTAGCTTGGCATATGTAGTGTACTCGACTTCTATGTAGAAAGTGGTTAAGTGTGTTGACACTCAAATGTCAAAACCATTCTAAGACCAACAAAGCCTTATATTGGTTTCTTCAAAATTTTAATATGCTTCATGAAAAGTAGGTTTTTCAGTTTATTTTTTATTTTTGCCACCTTGATAAGATTTACTGTTTATGGTAGGTTGGTCATTATTGGATGGTTGCTTGTGACAGGAACATTTGTTCTCAACAGTGTGTTTATTGCACTTAACAAGTAAGTTCTCATTTGTTGAATGTGAGTTTATTATAGATGTTGTGATTATTAATCTATATCTACTCTACCTCTGAGTTTGTTTGGTTGAAACTAGGATTCTAAAATTTGTTGGTGAAAAGAGATTTAGATTTAAAAGGGGTTAGTGTTATTTCTATAAATATTAGGATCCTAAAATCTTTTTACTAGAGATAAAATCTGAGGCTTGATTATAGGGTTATTCAATTATCTACGGAAGTAACAAATAGCCTAATTAGCTAGAGTCACTTTTTGTATCTATGAGGCTTTAAAATGACTAGAGCATGGATATTTGGACCTTTCCTAAGGGGATCTATAGCCATTGGATTATACCTATTTATATTATTTTCTTCCTTCATAGCTATCTTTGTATGAAGATTATTACAGATAGAATAGTATAGTATTCTTTCTCTAGGTCTTCACTTCAAGTGTTATACTTTATTGGACAGTCTTATACCTTAACCTTGGTCTTATACCTCAATCCTGGTGTTTGCTATAAATCTAAAAGGATGAAGCTCAAAAATTTGATTTTAGGCCCAAGGGTATAATAGACATTTCGAAATTTGTTGTAGATTTTCTCTGAGATATCTCAATATTTGAAAGTTGCAATGTCTCCTTCCATATTCCCCAAATAATTTTTCCTATTTAATTCTCCTAATCTAACATTCTTTTCATTTCAGGATTCATATTGATCTTGATTTGATTCAACCATACAAGAGACAATAAAATAATGATGGAACTAAGCCTTTTTAGAGATTGGATTTCTGCATTCATTCATACCTTTTTCTTTTTTAATAAACCTTGCTCCACTCACTTTTATTAGGTAATGAAATAGTTATCAGATGTTGGTAGATACTTATGCTCTTATGCTTTAGCAGCTAAATTGTTTTTTGGATACAAAGGAAGTGTTATGCTTCACTAGGTGATCACTAGTAAGGGGGTTAGACTTGACTGAGAGGTGAGACTCAAATAGGAATTGTATAAACAAATAACTAAATTTTTTCTATAAAGGGACCCCTTCTTTGGGTTTAGCTTTAACCAAAGATAGAGATAGAGAAGGAAAAATCCAATAGGGAGAAAGAACATAACATAGTATTGATGATGATGATGAGATTTTTGAAGACATGTGATGTTGAGGCTTTTTGGGTGCTTATTGAAATTATTATTTTTAATTTTAATAATGAAGTTAGAACATTTCCCTCTGACTATTGGAGAGTCTTTAAATTGACATTGTAGAGCTCATTGGGACATTTTTCATGACATTTAACTGATTTGCATTACAATATTTTAAATGTTTATGGTAGTTTAGTTAATTTTAAGATGTTGTGTGGTATTTTGAATTTAATTAGTACTTATGTGATATTCTGAACTTAATATCTACTGCAAATTTGAATAAATTTGTGATTTCAAATATTTGTGTGTGGTTGCCTTTGGTGGTCAAATGTGCTCACGGGTCTAGGCCTCAAATTTTTTAAATCGGGATGAGGTTCCCTATTTGTGAAAAATGTCGAATGTTCTAACAAGATAATAGAAATACAAAATTAGAAATAATTATTTATTTAAATCTTAAATAATTAAATTTCTAAAAAATAGTAGAATCACATTGGAAGAAAACCCTAAAAAATAGGCCGCCTTAATAGAAAAAGTACAATTGAATTGCATTAGTGAATATAAAAAATAATTAAATTTAGCAAAATTCACATTAGACTATTTAAAAATCAAGTCATACAGTATCTAACAAAGCTGAAGAATGTGTTTGTTCGACGTGTGTGGGTTCCAATTTGTATTCAAGCCATATCTGATAAAGTGATATGACTATATATGCACTTGGGTAAGGTTTGGTCACATTCTGTTTGGTTGGGGCAGCTTGGTGAAAGATGTATTTCTTTGAGCACAAAATTGTCTTACATGTGGACATATTTATAGTAATCTTCGAATATAGCTCAATGTGAAGTTGGGTGATTCCATTCTTAATAGCTAATTGGTTACCTATTTCTACTAGTTAGTTTCCATGCAAAACAACTACTTTTCAAAACACACTAAAGCTTGTTAGGGACATGAAAAGTTTCACAATCTATAAAGACAGTTTGCATTTTTGGATTAAATTATGTAAGTAGTTTTTCTTAATCAACATTTCAGATCACACTATGTGATTCATCATCAAGAGAAAAGTCTGATAATGAATTGTCTTCTCTTTCTTTTTGTTGTGATGATGGATATGTAGTGGTCTGAAATGTTGATGAAGAGAAATTGTTAACACAATTCAGAAATTCCAAACATTAAGTAGCAACCAGATAGTGAGCATGCTAGTGCTAATGGCACTACTTGTTCATTCTATAAATTAATACATACATCATCTAGTATTGATGATGATGATGAGATTTTTGAAGATATGTGATGTTGAGGCTTTTTGGGTGCTTATTGACATTATTATTTTTAATTTTAATATTGAAGTTAGAACATTTCCCTTTGACTATTAGAGAGTCTTTAAATTGACATTGCAGAGCTCATTGGGACATTTTTCATGACATTTAACTGATTTGCATTACAATATTTTAAATATTTATGGTAGTTTAGTTAATTTTAAGATGCTGTGTGGTATTTTTTTTTAAATTAGTACTTATGTGATATTCTAAACTTAATATCTGCTACAAATTTGAATAAATTTGTGATTTTAAATGTTTGTGTGTGGATGAACCCAACCCCAGAAGCTTTTGGCAGAGTTATTGAACCTAAATTAGAACCATTAATTTTGATGCCATTCATGAGCATAGAAGAGAGGCCTATTTATTAATTCTGCTATAGGATTGCTACTTGGATTGAAATTTTGATGCCAACCTTTGTTCTTGTCTGGAGTATGCCAAGAAAATTTGTTTGATTTGGCTTGTGTATTTTAGTGAGGATCCTTGTATGGGATTGGTTTTTGAATTTGTATTTGAATACATGCCCTTTATTGGCTGTACAACTTTTTTAATCCTCCACTATAAACTCCCCTTCAATAGCCATGGTAAATTCATCATATTGCCCTTCTAAGGTCTTGAAGTGTTTCCTTGTTTGATTTTTAGACTAATCTTCACATTCAGGATACCAAATTTAGATTTTATGCATATTTTTAATGAAATCGTGCATTTTTATGACATTCTCATGCAAATATTTTTGTATTTATCAAATTTTCTACATCATAATATGGGTTGAAATTTCTCGACCATATCTATCACAGTTCTTGAAACTTTAGGCAATCTTTGATTTCTAGAATTCCTATTTCCTTTGATTTGTGCTGCCTATGCCAACATAAATTAGGAATATTTACCCTTGTTAGGGTTTATTTATAAACTGAATAGGTAATTCCTGATAGCATTTGTTTTAACTACAACATGTCCAATTTATTTGTAGATATATTTTCCTATGAAGAAAGACCACACCTGACAATATGAACCCAGAACAAAATAATGAGACAATGGCTGCATTATGGGCTCAGTTCTGAAGAAAACTTGATAAATTTTATTGTCCTTGCAAAAAGTGTAAGGGCTTAAAGAATCGAAGAATTCTAATCACAACAGCCTAGAGTTTGTAGGCAACATGGTCATGTTGAAGGGGGCCATGATTTTCATCCATTACTGAATGTGGATTTCCTACTAGAGGAACATGGAGTGTGAATATCCAAGCTAAGGATAACACTCCCATGGAAGAAGATGATAATGTGCCAGAGGACATGATTGAAGAAGATGGTATTGGGGAAGGTGATGAAGAGGCTCACAATGCTGGTACTAGTGAATCTGATAATGATGATGAAGATGGTCTTGATATACCTTTACTTGAGAAGGCACATGAGCCCTTATGCGAAGACTCCTAACAACTCTACTCTCAGCTATAGTGTTGTTGGTGAACTTAAAGGTTACGAATGGTATATCCAATGTAGCAATGCCACGTATGCTAAGGTATGCCATTTTTGTCATCTTCAATGTCAGCATACAATTACTATTCATTATATTAATAATGCATATTTGTTGTTGTAGGCTAATTAGTGAGTTTTTCTTACCACCATCAAATATTTTGCCTCGTTCGTACCAAGAATTATCTAACATTATGAATTAGATTGATATGAAGTATCAGACAATGCATGCATGTCCCAATGGTCACATTCTATATCATAAACAACATGAATTTGCAATAGAATACCCTGATTATCATATTAGTAGATATTGGTCAGATCAAATAACAAAAAAAGTGCCTCACAAAGTTCTTCAGTACATTCCCATTATTCCACGTCTTCAACGATTATTCAGGTGTGCTAGCTTGGCACCATTTATGGATTACCATGCATGCAATAGAAGTCAAGATGACATTATGCGAATGCTTGCCGATGGTTCTACATTTAAAGAGATAGAAGAAACATGGTCACACTTTAAAGAGGAACCTTGTAATCTGAAGCTTTCATTGGCAGTGGATAGTGTCAATCCATATGGAGATATGAGATCTATTTACTTAGTGTGGTCTATTTTTGCTATTAATAATAACATTCCTCCTTGGATGTCCATAAAGAGGGAGCACATAATGTTGTCAATGATTGTGCCAGATATTTTTTTCATTTTATAGTTATCTAAATTAATTTATAAATAGTGCATGAAAATGGTCATAATAATTATTTAATGTGTACGTTCATTCAATTACTAGGTAAGTACCAAGTTAAAGATATGAACATGTATATTGAGCCCCTAATTGACGAGTTGTTGACTTTATGGAATGGCATCACTATGTATGACATCTCTAGACCAATAAGACATCAACAATTTCAATTCCATGCAATGCTTGTATGGAAAATACGTGATGCCCCTGGGCTAACTTATTTTTGTTGTATGTTATATTGTTAAGATCACATATTTTTGGTTTGTTATAGTGCTTACACATTACTATCGTATGCTTAAGTTGCACATGATAATTGTACATGATCCAATTATACATGATCTTTTAGGTCTTTAGACAAAGGGAAAATTTGCATGTCTAGTTTGTGGTCTGAAGATGAAATCTCGTCATTCGAGAAGTTTAGGAAAGCAGGTATTCGATGAGTTTAGGCACTTTCTCCACAATAATCATAGGTATAGAATTGCCCAAAAACATCTTTTCAGTGGGAAAGAAGAGACATCATCAAGGTCACGAAGAATGACACCTCATCTATGGAAGTTGGAATACGATCGACTAAATTGTTGAGGTAATGTCCAATTTGTCATTCGAAGTTTAAAATTTGTATTTTGATATTGTCTTATATTTACTAATACTGTAATTGATGCTCGTGAAGGTCGTCAAGGCATCAATGACCAACTTGCTAGAGGAATGAAAAGTTATCCTACTCAATTTAGTAGGTTACCGTACTACAAGGATCTCCCAATCATGCATTTGTTTGATATTATGCATATTGGAAAGAATGTAATAGAGACACTATGGAAAATGTTGGATGGAAGGCGTGATAGAGAACAAATTGTCAAAATTTGTACTGACATTCATGAATCCAATCATTCACTAAAAGATTTCATTGAATCAAATAGCAACGGAGACTGCATAAATACAAGTTCCCTTCCTTGGTTATTAACGGAGCAACAATGTGATGCATTAAAAGAAGTCATAAAAAAATAAAAAATTTCAATAGGATTTGCTGCAAATATAAGCACTCTTCTATCAAAGAAAGGTGATTTTGGGCCAGGGTTGAAAACACATGATTGGCATACCTTCGTCAAGATAAGTCATGTTCTTTATTTATAGTATATTTGTAAAATTGAATGTACTACCTATCACATTATTTAATAATATATTGAAATGATCATTTTTTAATGATTGCAATACGTCCTACCTCTATCCCTTCCACACCAGTTTGACAACACTATTAAACAAGTTATATATGATCTTGAAAAATATACGAGGTTAGAAGTGTTTTTTCTTAGATTTGTAGCTTTTTATCTGAAATCTATTGTATAATTTTATTTCAAATCTTGTTTATGTGTTTTTGCGTGCTGAATCTCTTTTAGGTGATTATCATCTAAAGAAATTGATAAAAAAGATATAAAATATTAGAAGAGAAAAATTGCACATCTTATATGTGAAATGCAAAAGTGTTTACCTCCAACCTTTTTCAATGCTCAAGAACACTACCTCATACATCAAGTTGAGGAGACTGAATTGTGTGGACCTGTACAAACTTGGTCAATGTGGATGGTTGAGAGGCACTTGAAATTTATGAAGGGCTTGGTTTGACAAATAACACATCCTGAGGGTTCTATGATAGAGGTATATATGGTATACCAGACCATGGTGTACATTAGTGAATATCTTCCAAAGTTTACAACAGATATCCATGCAGATTGCATTTGGGATCTCAACTCTAATGAAAAATTTGAAGGGGAGTACCTGACGAGGAAAGCTAGATTGAGGAGGGTGAGAGTTAATTATAAGTTATTTTTTTTGTAGTTTAATAATTCTTATCCATCATCAGTACATATAAGTTGTTTCTAACTAGTGTAATTGTCTTCTTTATAGTTGGTCGTGAGTGGGATGCACTACATTTGTATATTGCAAAAAATCTTGATTGGATGATGGTATGGATTGAACAGTCTCAAGAAAATGGTTACTCATTAACATGGGATGGTGTTGCATCGTTGGTTAAAGAAGCTCATCATAATGGAGATTAAAATGTTACGCCAATGGTACTTGATCTAATATATGGCTTAAGAGATACAAAGGTACGCATAAGATTATTAATCATGAGATATAAGTTTAATATCAACTCACAGATCGATACAAATAATCTTGACATGTTTGAATAATTGCAGGTCAAACACCACAAAGCTATGTACTAACATGGCTATAAATTTTGCACAAAAAAGTTAGACAAAACAAAGAAAATGTGTGATTCTAGGATAAGTGTTTTCTTCGTCTAGAACTAACATACATCCTCAACAATCTAAAAATTGATACTATGGCATTTTGGATTATATACTTGAGTGCAACTTTAATTCATTCAAAATAATTTTATTTGTCGTCAAATGGTTCAGGTTACAACTGAATCAAAATGATCCTGATAGGACTATTATTGAACATGATAGTGGATTCACTGTGATCAATACAAGGTCATTTGAGCCAGTCGGAGATGAGCCCTATGTTCTTCTAAGCCAATGCGAGCAAGCATTTTACTTTGGTGTTCCACAAAAACTAAGTTGGTCATTTGTTGTTAGACATGACCCAAGAGGAAGGCTGATAAAGTATAATATGATGGAAGAAGAAGATATTGAAGAAGCACAAGATAAAGTAAATGATTATCGAGAATGATAGTTACCCAGTGATGAAGAAGAAGAAGATGGTGATAACTTTGGTCATGTTGACAATAATGGTGATAACAATGATGATGATGCTGATGACGATCATGATCATGGTGATGATGGTCATGATGATGATGGTGATGAAGATGATGATGATGGCGATGAAGATGGTGGTGGTGATGATGATGATCAAAGTGAAAAGTACGATGATGGTGATGATGATGATGATGACATGGATGAAGATCATGATGATCAATGAAAGGTCTAGGTAGGATCAATGTCAACTATGATGGGGTCATGTATGAATAATTTTTTCTTTCCAAACCATATGTGCAGATATAAACATTAAGTAGAACATGTCAAATATTTTTTTAGATATACATATTAGTTACACCAAATTTTTGGCTAACTTAAGACAAATGATTTACATATACAATCTACTTTACTATATATATATTTTTGGTAACCCTATTACTTTAATTTTGCTATTGATTTCTAAGACTTACTAATTTTTTTCATAGGGCGACATGGATGCACCATCTCAGACACCTTCAGCGGAGGTAAACATTAATTATTGTAATTTTTAATATTAATATAGAAACAAATGTCATATTATTATGTTCTTTTCTTTATGGCTTTAGAGTTATTTTGATGAAATTTTACTGATATTTGATGTCACAAATGATACAAAAAAACTAGAATGACTGCTGATCAAATGCGATTTGAAATATGGGCGTCATTTCTACATGACATCGCCCTTAGTGCTAACCTTGTGTTCATCACCCAACAAATTAAACAAAGATACACTGATGAATTTGTTAACATTATCATCAAGGGTGACATAAGGGAGGAGAAAGAGGCATTGAGAAAAGAGTTGGACCGTAGAATCCAATCTTTGAAGGTAAGTAGTAATTCGATTAAAGCAATAATAAAAGTTTAATAGATGTTAATATTTTATAGTATCTTATGGATCATGATCTCTAATTTTATGTGTTCTTGTATAGAAATATGTGCCAGTTGCGACATCACATGGTGAACATGGTGAGGGTTGTCACACACAACCTTCGTGCAAGTAACACTTTCTTTGTTTGTTTTCATCAACATTATAACACTTACCTTTTTTTTTGTGGATGCTTCTAGCTAGTATCCCATTTGATCTTTATCCATTGCAAATGTCTTTTCCAACAATATTGTATTCTTTAGCTCATGATGAAGTGCAGACTCCTCCTTCGGTTGGCGGTCCAGTATTGCTTGATGCATTATTGGCAACAAGGACCATGCAAACATCCTCGTCTATGCCCACTAGAACTAGTAAAACCTTGTTTTGCTATATTTTGTAATGTGCTATATTTTTTAATGTATTTCTACAAGTTGATGAACAAAAAAGTAGCATATCAGTGCTTAAATGATGTCTACAGAAGCCTGCATACACACAAACACATGCATACACACACCACGCATACATACATACATACATATACATATACATATACATATACATATACATATACATATACATATACATATACATATACATATACATATACATATACATATACATATACATATATACATACATACATATACATATACATATACATATACATATACATATACATATACACATACATACATACATACATACATACATACATACATACATACATACATACATACATACATACATACATACATACATACATACATACATACATACATACATACATACATACATACATATATATATATATATATATATATATATATATATATATATATATATATATACCAACACATAGAGAGACATGGAGACAGGCAGAGAGGTATTTCTACAAGTTGATGAACAACGAACTAGCATATTAGTGCTTAAATGATGTCTACAAAAGCATGCATGCCAACCACATAGGAACATAGGCAACTTGAATGCATATATTAGATGTTGCCAAACATGGACTTCCATTTCCTAAATTTCTGAAATATGTGTTGCAAGACTTATGCCACATTTTCTTCTACCTATAGAGTTGACATAAAGCATTCCATGGCTCCTACAAAATTTTACACCTAAAGATAAATTTCTAACAAGTTTTCCATTTCTTCCTGATTTTGTTGGCCTATATGTCTTTCCTATGCCTTGACTTACCATTTGCCTACCCTATTGCTCCTAGAGATCACGTGGAAAGATGTTTAATAGACTCATGTTGAATATTTGAGCCTTATTCCTTCTTTGGGTTGCAAAGTATTGATTTAGAATATTTTGGATGATTAACTTCCTGGCATGACCTCTAGTTAACCTTATTCTCTTCCTTAAATGACACTTATTTTTCTAGCCAAATCATGAACATGACACTGGTAGTTTCAAGACAAGGTGGCTATGCTAAAATATATTCTTGGTCATGTTTTGACAGAGAGACACAAATGAGATAGGCCATACCCATTCAACTCCAACCAATCACACCTTTTGAATTATGAGTCTCAAACTTGAATGATAACCCCAAAGGCATTTTATGATTAAAGGAAGACTGATGTAGAACATCTATTCCCGGTCGTATCTTGACAAATAGGCATAAATGAGATAGGCCATACCTATTCAACTCCAACCAATCAAAATTATGAGTCTCAAACTTGAATGATAACCCCAAAGGCATTTTAAGATTAAAGAAAGACTGGTGCAGAGGATTCTATGAAAACTAATAAGAAAAAAGAATAAGATCTCACAATCCAAGGACATACTAAAAGGCTTAGTGAGAGGACACACTACTCATTGTGTCTGCAGAAGGCAATATATGCCACCCTCTCTCTTCTGCTCCACTTAGACTCTAGAGAATTAATATACAAAAGATGGCCCTTCCAAATTCTGATCTACTCTATGCCAAATATTCCATCTAAAATGAATGGCTACAATAGTCACTTTGAACAACTAGAGCAGACTTCCAATCCAAATTAAAACAAAACCCTGGTTATTATAATACTATTTACCCTCAAACCCCAAATGGTGTTTGACACATGTTGCTAACATTTAATATCAACACTAATCAGAAAATAATGCTTATTACATAAAATCAAATTTTTAGTAATTAATTTAGAATTATTTCATGCCGATATTTAGATTAATGCTAGTTGATTGTATTTATTTCATTTTAACAGTTGTTTTACCTCCAAGCACAACATAGAACTCCAAGCACAACATAGAAGTGCACCATAGCTTTTACCACCATATATCAACTATTCTTTTTTAAAATCAAATATTCTTAAATAGCCTGCAATAAAAAAAGATTCTTATCCATCAACACCTGGAAAATTAGGTCAATGCTAATCATCCATAAACACCACAAGAAGCTTTGAAGAAAACATGAAAATAAGGTTGTTGGAAAAAAGTAATACCATCCCTTCCAACTGTTGCTAGAAACTCTCCATCAACTAAAAAAGAAATACAATTTGTAGAACCTTGGCATATATGCCATCTGGCAATAGGGTTGCTCTACAAATAACACCAATAGTAACATCAACATATAACCAGTTACACAGACTGAGGCATGCACAAACTAAATCAAACAATCAATGGTTTTTTTTGAGAAGATCAACGCTTTCTTAGTGCTAAGAAACTAGGGAGAAAATTGTAATGCGAATTAGTAAAGTTGAGCAGCTACAAGTTTGTCATCCACAAAACTACAAAGGAGAGTTTTATCAAAGCTTGAACCACCATTTTCAAGTTTGGAGGATGAGATGAATGTTAGTAGCCATGTTGAGAATCTATATCAGTGAAACTCATACCTACACTGTAATATCATCCGCAATCTTGTAGCGGGCACCCCAATTCAGTCTGGCGTGGGACCAATTCCCAAAGAGATGATGATGTAAACTACCATTGGGCATGTATTCACAGACTATGATTCTCTTGTGGCCCTTTAGAGAAATAGGGGCCATGCAAAAACCCTTCAATGCCACCAAATTATGGTGCTGAATACTGGAAATCACTTGTACCTCATGCACAAAACTTGCATCACCCATTGGAGTACAATTCTTGAACCTCTTCACAGCAACAACTGATCCATCTGAAAAAACTCCCTTGTAAACATTCCCATACCCCCCAACACCAATAATATTATCTCTATGAAAATTCTTCATGGTTGCCTTGATGTCCTCAATGTTAAAATGAACAAGAGTACTGTTAGGTGCATGGAGGATTGCTCAGCAAAATGAATACGAATATCCTCCACTAAGGCTCTTTTTTTCATTGTTCTCCTTATTACGAAATTTCCTAACTGTACTAGTTGGGATTAACAAATTATATGAATAAAGAATTAAAAATAAAGTCTCCCAGAACTTTGAAAATTAGGCCCCACAATCAAAATGAACATCAGTAGCCCCATTCAATTTCATGATATTCATTGCATAGGTTTGTTTTTACTTGTATTCATTATTATTGTGAATGTTGAACATTAATTGTTGCACTAAACTTATGATTCTTTCCATGACGTAGATGTTGATTATTATTGTTGCAATGTTATTTCCTTTCTTTCACATAGGTGTTCTCTATTGCTCAATAGATGTTCTTTTCTACTATGAATGCAATAAAATTAAAATTCATCATTTAGTACATCTAGATTGTAATTTTGATAAAAGTATGACTAGTGGCATCTCTCTGTCTTTCATTTCATTTGATGTCTACTTTAATTGTCATGATGTTTTAGTTGATAGAGCAACAAAGAGCAGTACTTCTGAAGCTAATCCATTTCTTGGAGTAGTCTATGTGATTAGTACTGGTTCATATGAAGGGACATTGTTGCTAAACAAGAAAACTATGTTTTTGTTAAAAGAATAAAAGCTTCCAGGTCCTTTAAAATTGTTATTATTTAAAGTGTAAATTTAGTTTACTTTTACATTACTCATTTTGGATTGATAAACCCTTTATGTTTTTGTAGGTAATAATGCTTTCTTTGATCATCTTTTTCATATGACATTGAGACTATTTGGACCCACCATACGCAAAAGGTACGTAATTCCATATCATTGCTACATAAATTTTCTTTTCTTCCATTTATTGTAATATATTAAAGTTATTGAACTAGAAATATTTTTTTTTTTAAAGGTGGAATTTACAAGCTATGGAATTAAAAAATCAGCTAATTGCATCTTTTGAGGAGAAATTTGGAAAAAACATTTTTGACATTGGCCTACTTCTGAAAAGAGCATCAAAGTATATAAAGACTGTGAGGGATCAATATAGAAGGGCTCTTAAGGATAACCCAAAGTATGACTATCCTCCTATGATTCCAACGATGGAGTGGAATGAAATAATAAAAGATGCAAAGGAGAAAACTATGTGAAAATAGAGTAAATAAAGCAGCACAGGCCAAAAAAAGATATGTCATGATAGTATTAAGTACATTGTAATCATGCACTAATTATTGCTATTTGTAAATATATAATCTAAGATGTTTGAAATTGTTCACAGATTGCAAGACACATTTGTGGCTACAAAAGTGAGACTAGAAAATTTTGGCCAACACAAACTTGGCTCTGGTGGCTATATGAATCTCCAATCTCGACTTGTAAGTAGGAGCAATGAAATTTTATATATATATTTTTTATATAATGTTGCAAAAAATTTTGTTTAATGAAACCATACATGGAAAACTGATGATATTAAGCAAAAAATACAGGGCATAGAATTAAATGTGGAGCTCACAGATGAAGATAGAAAAATTGCCTTGAAGGAAGGCTATGAAGTCATGGCTGCACGCCTACACAAAGAATTTGAATGCCTTGCCCAAGAATCCAGTGCACCTAATGATATCTCATAGGTAAATTGGTCAGATGAAAAGTTAATTAAATTGAATAGTTGAGAAGATTCTTTTTTGGTATTAGTTTTGAATGTAAATTGACTACATAACAATGTGCATAACATTTTACTACAGCCTTCATATCCTATCACAAAACCTGCTCGTGACGAAGGCCATGATGTGCATTATAGTGGTGGAGTTATTAATTTTCTATTGGAAATTAATTATGCAATTATGAATATAATTTAACATCTTCAATTGCAATTTGACGTGTATCCTTTTTTTGAATATTTTAGAGCATGTTGAACATCATGCTAAAGGAGTGGAGCATGTTCCAAGTGTTCACATGTTGACTTGGTGGTGGATCAAAATGTTAATGTACATGATGTGGCATTGTCATGTAAGAAAAATGCATGTTATGTTGTACTAGTACTTAATTACAGACTTGTAACAGTTAAAAAAAGAAAAAGAGTAATGCCAATTTATTCCATTTATTTGTTCTTGCAACAGAGCCCCCTTTAGTGTAGCAACCTCTTGCTCCTCCAAAGAGAAGGAGCCATCGTAATTTGACATTACATGTACTAGAAGAGGAGGAGAATGACATAGATATGGATGCTCCTATGAGCACTTTTCTTAAGAGAGCTAAGAAAAACAAAAAGAAGAAATGATGTTTTAAAAATGCTCTTTGATAAACCTTGTTGGATAGAACTTTGTTTTAAGTAATTATCCATGAATGATGCATATTAATACTAATTTTTATTTTATGTTAATGAATATTGTTACGTGTTAATGAAATCTTGATTAGTATTGTGTATTAATGAATTTTATATCATATTAATGAATGTTATGTGATTGTATTGATTGAATGTTATAGTTCATAAATGGATGAATGAATGAATGAAGTATGTAATTAGATGATAATGGGTAATTTAGATTGATGTTAGGGGGAGGGGGGTGAGGCCAAATGAGCTTCCACCTTCATGTGGTTGTCCTTGTTAAGTAGAGAATATTATAGTATTCTTGAAACCAAGTGAAGCTCAAAATAACATAAAATGGACACTTTGCATGTTGTAGGTCTAAAATGATCCAGGACTAGTGCTGCCCATAACATGAATTTGTGAAATACATTTCAATATCACCAATTTCAACACTCTATTTGAAGCATAGGAGTGGCCTATAGTCTTAGCATGAATTTTGAGTAATGCCTTAGTCCAGAGTGCCTTATAAGGGGCTGGAAGAAGCCTGCACGAGTCTGAGACTATGAACTCTCCCCGCCTTGGCCAAGAAGAACTTGCCAACTCTCTAGTATTAGGGCAAACCACAGAGTGGTGTGGTTTGTTTGCAACCAACCAATAAGTTCACAATTAAAGGAATGAGCCTTCCTTCACCAAGGATTGTCAAGCAACAATCTCAAGTGTACCAATTCGATCAATGCACCAATCCTTATTGAGAATCTTGTCCCAATAAATCTCTAGATGAAATAGGGACACAAAGTGACTAGTAAAATGGTGAATAACACCTAAACATCTGAAACTTTCATCCTTATATCTTCCAAGGTCACTCCAATGAATCCCAACCAATTCCATTACTTCTTGTTGAGAAATCCCAACATCGACACCCAACTGAGATTGATCCCCAAGACCAATGCATCACATGAAGAAACTACATTCCCAAGTGCCATAAAAAGCATGATGCACTCTTAGTCTACCTCTTCATTTGCATATATCACAAGTTACAGTGTCCTTGGAGAGCAACTAATCATCCCATGATGTGAAATGGTATCATCCTCAAGTTTGCAATCATGTTTCAACCCATGGCCCGAGTCATCTATCCAAGCTAATACCATGTATTATCTTTTAAGTGCAATGCTATAACCAAGTGATATTCCACCTATCTCATATATTGGTATGACTTCTCAACTTTCATCTCAAGCAATGGGTTATTGAAGGATTCCCAACTCTAATTTTGTAGAGAAGGTGTAATGCTATGGTAAGGCTATAAACCAAATTTATCATCCATGTCATAAGTGACTCGTGCTCACTTTCATTGGTGTGCAGTGGATGAAAATCCAATAGAAGTGGTGGTGGGTTGATGAAAGATGAAAGAAAGAGAGGACCCTGGAATTTTGAGGAGGACATTCATCTCATTTCTTATATCACTCTCCTTGGTGAAGGGAGTTGGGAATTTCTAGCCAAAGCTTCAGGTATGTAAAGTGAAGCTATAATCTTATCTATCTATATCTCTTTGAGTATTATTATAATTCTTCCCATGTCCTATGACATTAATGTAAAAGGATAAAACTAGGAGTTCCTTATTTGCATGGAGTTGCATGATATTGAAGAATTTTTTTTCTATCTTTGTTTAAATTTCTTCAATATCCCTTTGAATTTTTGTTATCTAATCTCTTAGAGAATGAGGTAGGCCTGAACAGAAGTGGGAGGAATTGTAGACTAAGATGGCTTAACTATCTTTGCCTTGATTTGAACCACACCAATATAACTCCATAGGAAGAATGTTTGATTCTTGACCTTCATGCTCAATGGGGAAATATGTGTTAACTTAACTCATTAAAATTGTTGGTAAATATTTCAATATTTTTCTTATGTTTTTTAATTTGTTTTTCAAATTTAATTTATTTCTTAATATATAACATTTAAGAGTTGCATTTTAGTCTATAATACAATCTTAATTTGAGAGTTTCTTATACAAAAGGTCTTGGATTTCAGTCTATTTGAATTTAAAAAATAATAATAATAATAAATCTTAATTTTGACCTCTAATAAAATTATTGAATGATTTTATACATCTCTTTCTCAAAGCTCAGGTGGTCTCAAATAGCAAAAAGTTTACCAAGCAGGACAGACAATACAATCAAGAATTTTTGGAGAACCCATCACAAGAAAAAGTTTCAACAGGTAAAAAATAGTAGCAAGAAAGAAAATTGTAAGAGTTCAACTCAATCTTCATCACCTATGTCAAGTCGAGGTGAGTTGAGTTGAAATCATTCTGCAACAAGTATAGTTCCTTCACCAAAACTTTGAATCAGTAATGTGGGCGATTGATTTAGATTGACTGATATTTCGGTGAGTTTGTCACATAGAAAAAACTATTAAGTTATTGCAATGGATTCACTAATATTGTGCTTCAAATTTCCTATTTGGGTCACAAGATTGTTCATGGCATTGCAACCTAGAATCATAGCTTGTGGGAATTCAATTGCAGCATTTGCAATGGCAGTCAGGTTTCTTACTAGGCCAGTTGTAATGGTTGCAACTTCTATTGTTGTTGGTCTAAGAGGAGTATTGTTGCATGTTTCTATTGTCCAGGTATGTAGCTAAGTCATAGGATATGTCAAATTTCATCCATGAAGTTCAAATTTTAGAAAATTTTATCCTTTCCAAACTTCATCCAAATTATATGAATTTCAAACCTTGTGACTTAGGCATCTAGTAATGCTGCAAACCTTTTGAGTGGTACTTATTTCCAAAACCAGCTTAAATTAGGAACTTTTTTTCTCTCCAAATCTATTGCTATTATTTTACTCAATAATCATAGATGCCCAATTTTTAGGTTTTCTGTCTTAGAATTTAAGAGGCGATAGTAGAGATGTTCTCATATAGTAGTCTTATTCATCAACCATCTAGAGATCTCTAGGCTCTCTTCATTTTTGGTAAAAAAATATGCATGTGATTTTTTATTTTTTGATGTTTGTAAAGCTCTTTTTGTTTTAAATACCACCATATTGCAACTATATTAGTTTCATTATTCTCTTCCAAAGTCGCTCTTTTTTTTCTTTTTCCTTTGAGTGACTGGACTGGTCACCTTTGTCTTCTTTTATAGTTATAATTGTCTACAAATGTTCCATTCATATGAGCATCAATATAAGACCAATACAATTTCAAGCACAACAAGAGACTAGTACTATCTTCTTTCAAGCAACTACACTAGAAACTACATATGGAAGACCAAGAGTCACAAATCTAACTGGAAATTATCATGAATCACAACTTAGAGTTCCATATTAGATGTCCCTTTGGGTTTTGAACTTAGATATCTACAATGAAAACTCCTTCAAACAATAAAGCTGAACCCCTTAGAGGCTATCTTACTATTTTTGAAAGTTGGTCTCTTATTTATTTTTTCAGTTGTTTTTGGTGCAATTGACATAATCTTCGCATTTCCATTCAAAATTCATTTCCTTGATTCTTTATCTTTTCTTTTTTGGGCATGGGAAACCATCCTTATTTATTTCACTCAGGAAACTATAAGACCTTGGGAGACTTTCAACCAACTATGTTGGAGGTCAAACTCTTCCTTTTCTAAGTAGTTTGGAACTCTTAAATAGCCAGGGTTTGAACATGGCATGGGTTGGAACTCTTAAACAACATTTCCATTTACAATTTCCACCTTCTAAAATATTGGTCCACGAATTTTTTAGTTCACCACTCACCTATGTCCTTCATTTCTACTCAAATTCATTCAACTTTAAAACCAATTGTTGAGTGATTTTAAAAATAGGAAAACAAGAGGAGAACTAAGAAACCATAGAACACACAAAAGTTTGCATGAAAATATTGAATTACATGGTTCACCAATGTATTGCTACAAAAGCAATATCTTTATTAATTGTTACAACAGAAACAAATCCTTTTCTAATCTCTTATAGAAATGGTTTTTACTTCTCAATTTTGAAGAGATGATTAATGGTTCAGTGACTACCTCACACACTTAATAGATTCTCTACTTACATGTATCACTTGGGATTTAAGAGTCTTCTTGCACTTTTTGGAACTGCAAATGTGTGTAAGTATCCAGCTTTAATGTCTCATGAACTTGCTATTGGGTTTTTGGATTCTTTTCTAATTCTTTGCTCCCTTTTGCTTTATGTTGAGCTACAACTTATACAAACCAACTAGCTTCATACCTAAGGGTTCTAATTTATTGTTTAAGTGCTATATTAGCTAAGCTATTGGCCCCTTCATGACCAATCCATTATCAGAATGGGATGTGGTTTACCCTCTAAAGCCAGACATCAAGTGCTTGGGGCTCCTATCTTGGTTATAATACCATTTGTTGAGCTATAAATCATATAGACCAATTACGACTCAAACCTAAAACATTCCATTTGCTGTTAGAGAGCTCTAACAATTGAACTACTAACCCCTTTGTAGTCAGTTCATTGTCAGTCTGAGTGGGGCTTTTTTTCCAACATTGCAGAATAGAAAAATATGGACAGTGCAACATTGGACTTTTGGACATCTTGTGCAAATCACACAAATTTAACATACAAATTTTTTGTATATAGGACAAAAAAATAAGGAAGAAAAATCATAAAAAGTACACTACATAATCATTAGATTGTCAACAATACAGTACTAAAATCCTAGCCTCACCCCTTTGTTTCTTTAACAAGTTATTTTGTGCCTTTACTTTTAGTAGTTACTGTTAGATATTCATTGGATAAAACTTACATACATAATGGTTAATTTTCTTAATAGCATGCAAACCATTTATACTCTGATTGGAGAATTATATAACCTTTTCCATGTGACTTTGTTTGCAGTTGCACTTTAATAACAGGCCTGAACAATAATGCTTACCAAATAGCAAGAGGAATAGTAAGTTCCCCTTAAAAATAGTCTTATTTGGACACATAATATCATGAAATGCATGCTTCTAATTTAATTATCAGTTGAAAATGTCTTCCTTTTGTCGTTCAATGTATATCTACCATGTAATGTTAATAATGTGATATCTATGCATGTACAACCTTATATTGACTAGAATGTGCTAGAAAATAAAGCGGTTCTATTGTCTATGCATTCAATATTTGGTGCACCTTGCCAATTTGCTCAAGTTTTTCATTTTTAGGAGTTGAACAAGCTCTGTGGAGTCAATAGAACGTATGACTTTATAAAGGTAAACAATTTCTCTTGTGATTAAATGTAGAGACTATTAATGTACAAGTTTCATCATAGATTAGAGGTTCAAGTCAACTTAATTCTCGTTGGTGAAAAAACAATATATACACACATCAAAATTGAAGTGCTTGAAGATTGCTCATTACTAGATAACTGTTTTCTCTAAACATTTGTCATGAAAGTATATTTCTTTGAGAATTGATTGTGATATATGATTTGTAGGGAGATTTCATGAAGATGCCTTTTGCAAATGATTCTTTTGATGCAATATATGCAATTGAGGCTACTTGTCATGCCCCAGATTTGGTAAGTATGCAAGATTTATCCATTGATTAAGATACACAAATTTGCAATTCTGCAATTTATGCTTCATCATGAAATGTTTTTTTATAACTGACTAAGAAGCTAACATTAGTGTCTCATTTACTTGTTATAGTATTCTACACTTGTATGCCTTATTCTCAATACTCACAAACTTTATGTAACCGATGAGTAAGATTGACTGCTATAAAGAGTTAAGAAGAGTACCTAAGCCTGGTCAACTATTTGAAGCATACGAGTGGTGTATGAATGACTCTTTTGATCCAAAGAATGAAGAACACCAAAAGATTAAGGTTTGGACCTGCCCAAATGAACTCTGTCTATGTATTAAATTATGAAAGAATCATATAGAGTTCAAGCATGGTACTTCCATAAGAAACTAGTATATCTAATTTTTGTTGTGTCATAATTATTAAATGATAGGTAGAGATTGAACTAGGGGATGGGTTGTCTGACATTCGTACCACAAGTCAGTGTCTAGAAGCTCTAAAATCTGTCGGATTTGAGGTAATATTTATGATACATATTACATAAACATTAGCATAATTGGTATAAATACCAGGTCGTTACTACAGAGAGTAAAAATTGGTTTATTAGGACATTTAGCAATCCCTGATTTGGGTGCTCCATTTCAATTTGTTTAAATTGTTTTGTCCAATGTAGGTTGATGCTTTTTAGTTTCAATGTTGAAACCCAAAGTGTCATATTTGGTAGGCATGTTTGTTCTTATAGCCTTAAATTCATTGACTGTAATTTTAAGAAAAATCTATGGCAAGACTTATTTTTCATATGCATGATGAGAAAGGATTTCCACATTGAATTTTTTTATGAGAATTCCTAAGTTCAATAGCTATGTCTTTTCTAGGGCTTATAGCATCTCTTCTTTTGAACTTATGCAAGTGACAAATTATGAGAAGGGTAGACTTTAGCAACGGCTATTGCTTTTGGTATTAGTGCATTGTTTATTATTTTTCTTATCTCATATCTATGTTTATTTTACATTTTTTCATTTCCACATAAATTGTGGCCTGAGGGGCCACACCTTTTTATAGTGCTATATCTTATTACCATATAACATCGCATAAAAATCACAATAGCAAAACATGTTCAAATTTTATAGTTAATATAATTAATCGTAAAGGATGTTTGAGAAAGCTATAGACTACTTTAAAATATAGATTTATGTGCCTAATTACTTTTTCCATTATGTGCAAGAGAAATGTTTACATTTGGATACCAACATACTCCTCCCTATGCTACTTATCAAGTTGCCACGAAGGAGGGAATAATGCTTGATCCAGTTCCCATAACGCTTTCAAAGCTTGTCATGATGCATGACTTTGCAATAACTGATAATTAGGCAATTTTCATGGATCTTCCTCTCTATTTTTCCCCAAAGGTATTTTTATTTCAGAGTAGTCTTATATCATTGCCTTGTTGTTTGAAGAGTATGGAGAAGTTATTGGAAACTATTTGAACTCAAATAATTCAGTTGTATGAATAATGTATTTAAAGCCTTAGAAATTTAGATCCTTTTTGTTCTTCATAAAGAAAATATGGGATAGAGGTTGTTTATACATCTCTCTAGAATAACTCAAATTGCTCAATTTTACTTGCTACTATCTCAGGATATGGTGAAGGATGGCAAATTAATTATTTCTTATGATACTACAGTGAAAGCACATTTTGGTATACTGCCTTGATATGCCAAAAATGATCTTTAGATGAGATGGGTTGAGCTACCAAACTGCTACATCTTTCATAATGGTAATGTTAAGACACAAGCATAATATTTTAGTATTGTCTTGATAACTTATAGACCGTTTTGCCTTAAGTTTCCTTCAAGACTCATTTTTCCTCACATTTTTTAATGATATATTTAATAAACTTACATTTTTCTCTTTTATAACTAGTAGTGGATAAGTTCATATTACTATTGTCAGTTTTATGATTATCCTACATAGGCTGGTCAATCACTCTGAAAACAAGCTAAGATATCTCTTAGGAGTCTTATATATCTCTAATTTTGTCTCCATTTCTGGTCAATCTTATTGCCTTGGATACAATATTGATTGGGAAATATATAATTCTACTTTATGATTGAAAATGCATGCAGAAAACAACATATGTGTATGGTACTACACTAGATTCAGTAGCTAAGTCCAAGGGACTCGTAAAGGTTGATCTTCAAGCAAAACCTGAGGTGGGAAAGTTTTAGATTGAAGTTTGAGGCAATCTGCTAGGAGTATTTGACTTTGGACCTGGAAGATTTTGTTGAAGTTGATGAATGATCAACCCCACAGCTCCCAAGAATCACCTGCATGCAAACACCTATTACAGAAGAGAGAGAGGCAAAAAGCTATGGAGGCAGGAATTGCCAAATCCATAGATGAGACATTCTTGATGAGCAAAAAAAAGATTGCTATAATCAAAAAGGAATTCTCAAGTTAATGTTTACAATGAGAGATCGTCCTTATAAAGGATATCAAAACCCTAAAAAAGTTTGAACCTAGGTTGCATCATGATAATTAATAAAAGAAATTAATTATTAGATGCTTAAAGTTTAGCTTAAGCAACTAGAGTTGATTAGGAAATATCTAATTACTCTAACACCCCCCCTTAAGATAAACTTAGGGAGTAGCTAAAAACCTAGAAACTACTACTGAAAATAGAAATGGGTCCTGACAAACAAGGCTTGATGAGGTACCCAAGCACAACCAAATCTTTGAAAAAGGGAGAAATAGAGAAAACCACATGGGAAAAACCCTACTCCAAAAAGATGGAAAACATGCTGAAATAAACTAGTGAAGGACTAAAGAAGCCTCTAAACTAGGGAATGCCCTAGAAGATAGGAACAAAGATGATCATGTAGAACACCATTGAAGCATGTAGAAGCTGCAAAGCTCTGTCAAAAGTAACTGCTGATATGAAGAAACTCCACTGAAATAGAACCTGATCAGGTAGATAAGACTGTAATCTGCATCAAATCAGGTGGCACACAAAGGCAAACAACTAAACTCAAAGATACAGATGGCATGAAACACCAAAGCCTGAAGAGGTAATCAATCAAAAAAAGGAAGCATGAGAAAAAACAAAAGAACCCCCCTAATGCAGACAAGAGTGAGGTGATAGGCAACTGAAAAAATGGGCCAAAAGAATTGTAAGTCAAGGAACCACAATCAAGATGCACAAAATAGTACATATGTGTATACTGAGGTGATCAATCTCAGACACATCATGATGCTAATGTCACGGAAGGGACACTCACTGGACAAAGGAAGATGGCAAACAAAGGAAAAAAATCAACCCCCCATGGCACTTTATCAGAGTAGTGCATGTACAATAAGGCACAAGATATAATGAATCCCAAGAATATAGTAATTTGTATGAGTGTCCTCAGATGACACTGCTCGGATCAGATGGCAAACAAAGGCAAACAAATGAAACAAAAAATATAGATGCAATATGGTATTTTATCTCAGTGCGATTGCAAGAATGCATACAATGATGTCTACAAAGATCAGAAAAGGCATAAGACTAATACAACAAAAACTACAAGTCATGATGAATCATTTGAAGCAAAGAAATCGATCCCCAGACCTGAAACAACCAAGTTATCTACTAGAATGCAAAAATGTAGAAGACTAAATAGAATGTACTTGGATCAAAATCTAGAAAAACAACTAGCATCACAGGAAAGAGCTTGGAAAGAGCTTTCCAATGATATAAAGAATTCCCAAATCGGAGATCGGATGCTCAAGATATACCTTCCAGAGCGCAAAACTATACCCTTGACATTGATAACAAAAAAAAAACCATCAAAACAACATCAAAACTGAAAACTAGCTATACCATTGTGACGGGCTCGGAATCAGCTTTCCGACACTATCTTGTTTGCAAAAAATGGAGTCTATATGCTCAAGATATGAGCAAAAAATTGAAGATAGGTCTAAATCGAGGTGTAGGAGGTGACAAGAGTAGTGATGCAGTGCTGATGTCAGTAGGTGACGAGCCCAAAGTTGATGGTCAAATGGTCGTCAAGGTAAAAAAATGCCATAAAATGACCCCTGTTGAAACAAAAATTCAACTGACAGAAACAAAATCCGAACAAAGGGTTGGTGCTAGATTAAAAAATGGTGGCCAATATCCACAAACCTCCTTCAAAGGAAGAATCATTTGTAGAAAAAGTTATGTAGTAGTCACCAAAAGTGGAAGCTAGATTCAGAAAAAAAAATCGATCATGCAAAAAAAAGAAAAAAGGGTGTCCATGCCAAACATCATGGCCCCTTGGAAAGGCATGATCACCGAAGCACAGATTAAAGGCCAAACCACCCATTGTCAAATTCTCCATCCTGTCCATGAAGAAGTCTGGACATAATGCATGTTGAGTTAACTAAACTACCACAAATCTGCCAAACCGCTGTCAAATCCTCCAAAGTCTGCCAATGAGACTAAAAAAACAAACTGTCTTAGGAAAAACACCAATCATGGGCAAATTGTTATCGACAAGAAGCTTGTAGAAAATGTGGCACAATTCTATAATGGAACCCACATAATCACATGAATCATTCCTTCCAATGCACCATTGTCAGGTCTCAAAATTAACAAGGGCACACTTGGAGATAACATCAAGAAATCCTCCATGAAATCTGCTTGGTGGTAAGGGTTGCTATGTATCCTCCAAAGAATCGCGGTTCCACCAATCACACCTACTCCAAAAATTAGTCGTGTAGCCTCCACAGATCGCTGGAGGAAAAGGGCAGCATAGAGCCCAAAATGTGTGGACCAAGGCACGAGCAAACAACAAAGGACTCCAAAAAAAGTTGTCTCCATTAACGCCACAAAATAAGCCATATCTCAAAAATGTTAAAACTCGACATGCAAAAAATGCCAACTAAAATCTTGGATTGCAAACTAATTTTCTCCATAGCAACTTGCGCATGGACCGAGGCGAGTGGGCATGGGTGGGAGAATGGAGTAGAGTTCAAATCTACATAGGCCAACAATCGCATAGGGAGTCCAAAGTTGGAAAGCGCACACCAAGACCACCCTTATGAATCGACCATACAAGCCATCCCACCATTCACAAATATCGCCAGGACAATGGAGCCAAAACATAAGTGCGTGGATTGCGCATGAGAATGAGATTCAAAGTGCACAAGCTTGCAAAGAATAATGGCACAACCACCAAAAAAGATGTCAAGAAAAAATACAGAGTATGGGAAAAAGAAATTTGTAGCAGCCACATTCAAAGCTAGTGTGGGAGTCCACGTGGCCTTACACTCCAAAATTAGCAATCCCCCAAATGTGTTGAATACAGGATCAAAGGCGTGGGTGCAGTTTTTAAGAAAGGCATGCGGGTGTAGCAAAAAATAAACTTACCATGCAAGCCACCCATCAAATGATTCCACAAAAAAAGCCTGTCTCAAGTCACCATCACAATGCACAATAAGAGAGTGCTTTGGAGGAGCACAAGGGCGATGTGGAAGAAAAAATGGAGGGCCCATTAAGACACTGACTGAAGCAAAATGTGCACATTCAATGGCAACCCACAAGGTTTCAGCAACATCATATGCCAAGCCAAATACACGATTAGCAGGGGGAAGAAAAAAACTCAATTCATGGACAAAGAAGCTAAAAAAATTTCTCCCTGCTTGTCCTTAAAAACTAATACCACCTTTCAAAGGACCAACCTGAGAATGGAGAGGGGCCACCAAAAACATAACGCCTCCCTCGTTAAAAAAACACCAATTTTGCAATGCACGGGTCTATTTCTCCAAAGGCATGCCTCCCAAAATCTTATAGAAAAGGAGTTTTGGCGCATGGTCAGGGGGCACATGAAGCCAAAAAAAGGCTCCTCCAATGCGCACTTTTCAAAACAAAGCCTACTAGCAAAAAAAAATTGTAGCAGATTTCAGCAGTGTCCAAACTGGGCATATTTTATATGGAAATGAGGGTTTTTGAGTGCTTTGAGCTCAACAGTGATGTATATTTTTGCTCAAAGTGCTTCAAAAATCAGTGACAACCCCCCCCCCCCCCCAGATCTAATAAAAAATGTTGTAAGCTTCAAATTTGAAAACCAATGTCAGATCTGATGCCAAATCTCTCACGAAAAAAATAGGGTCATGAAGATCTGGAGCTCTGATACCATGTTGAAGTTGATGAATGATCAACCCCATAGCTCCCAAGAATCACTTGCATGCAAACACCTATTACAGAAGAGAGAGAGGCAAAAAGCTATGGAGGCAAGAATTGCCAAATCCATACATGAGACATTCTTGATGAGAAAAAAAAAGATTGCTATAATCAAAAAGGAATTCTGAAGTTAATGTTTACAATGAGAGGTCATCCTTATAAAGCAGATCAAAACCCTAAAAAAGGTCTAACCTAGGTTGCATCATGATAATTAATAAAATTAATTAATTATTAGATGCCTAAAGTTTAGCTTAAGCAACTAGAGTTGATTAGGAAATATCTAATTACTCTATCAGATTTGGTTCTAGGGCAATATTTATACCCAAGGATTCTGGGTTAGATCTGGAGGAGGATGATGGTTACTTGATCTATTTTGTTCATGATGAGAACACTGGGTACGGTTCTAGCTTACACTCATTTTTTTTGAGTCCCGAGTTGTCTTATATTTTTCTCTATAGATGATAAGAAGAAACTTATATTTATGTGAAGGCTATCGTCTCTCAAATACATGATGAATAGGTTGTCTAGTACATGCCACTATTTCAAGAGATATAGTCTTTAATAAAATGGCTCAGAATAATAACATACCATAGCCAACTAAAACTAGGATCGGATAAATCATAGTACTTACTATTAATCACTATATTAGTAGGTGATATGTCAAGAAAAAACTAATTATGTTAGAGAAATCAACAGTTATGAGATGATCAATCAAGAGGAAACATTTGAGAGCTTAGAGTGACACAATTTTCAGATGATCATATGAAATGAAATGGGCATGCAAGTAGAAAGAAACTAGAAAGACATTGTGTCTAGATGAAGGCATGAAATGGATGGTTTTGGAGCACTCAACACAGACACTCAACATTCAGTACATATCATCATTCAAGATCAAATGGGTGTGTAGGATTATATGCAAAATGAACAGTAAAGGAGGGAATTGAACCCTTCCTGAGGCTTACACTTGTTGAGGTCCACTTCAGTAATGGCCCTTCCTCTGAAACTGTTGTCAAAAACCTTTCTAATGAGATGATGTGTTATGAGCTCTTCATTAGTGGGATGAGGCAGTTGTGCATCACCCATATCATGACTGTAACTAAAGTTAAGAGCCTCTATTATTAGTATGGTTATTAATTATTAATATTTAGTAATTAATAAGATGTTCATGGGAGTATTAAATTTATTTAATTATTATTAATAAATTAGATTTTAATGAATTTGTTGATTATTTTATTTAAAAATGAATAAGGATTTTTTTTAATATTTTAAATAAATAATTACCTTAGGTCATTTGGATCAATGGACTTAAAAAAACCAATTAGGGTAATTGTACAATTATTTAAATATGAGAATGGGTTAATTTGTAAGGGTAAACTATGAATTTTATTTGCTTAAAAGATACATCAAACTGGAAACTAAAACCTTACTTTTAACTCAACTATGTGTTTTTTAAAATCAAACCAAACCATGAAACCCCACTATGTTCCTGTGTGTTGTCTATGTTTTAGGTTTGGGTTGACTAGAGTGTTGACCAGTTTAGGACGTTTACCAGAGGCTTGGGAGTTTTGTGTTTGTGATGTTATGATTATTTGATTTTGATCTTTTAAAACTCAACCATTGTCATGTGTTGGTATGCTTTATGATAAGTTTGAATCCATTGTTCGTTATTGCTTTCCAGTGTTCTTGTGTGAAGTTGAGGTGAATGCTATGACCTACTTAACTTTTTTTTGAGTCCTTAATCAGTTGTATTTGGATTTCTTTCTAGTTGCTTTTATAGGACTGAGGTGTTTGGTATTATTTGTTCTTGGTGATGTCATGTTATGTTATATTTGACTTAATCATTTTGAGTCTTCGATCAGTATTTGTGGGATGCTTTCTAGTTGCTTGTAGAGAACTGATGTGTTATTGTCAATTATCTTTTGATGCTTTCTAGTCACTGGTATAAGACTGAGCTGATTTTATATGATTCTTTGATTTGTGATTTTATGAGCCTAGGGTAGGTTTAGGGTTTATTAATACAATTATTAAATAATAATGAAATTTATTAAAACCTATTAATATAATTATTAAATAATAATCAAATTTATATTATAAAACTTATTAATAAAATGTTATTAAATCATAATAAAATAGTAATAAATTTATAAATTAAAACCTTTAATTTTTTAAAAAGCACCGCAATATATGTGTGTGTGTGTGTGTGTGTGTGTGTATGTTGTCGACTTATAGCCTTTACGACTGTCGTGCGACCTCTTGTTGACATAAGGCCTATGACAACAGTATGGCTACCAGCATTTAAAGGAGGTAAGAAGGAGGGGGTGGGGGGTTGGTGGCCACCGCCCACCTCAATATATATATATATATATATATATATTTCCATTTTTAATAATGAATTTTATTTTATAATTTTTTAATAAAAAATTTAAACTAACAATTTCCTTTTTAGTTATATCAATATCTTTTTTTTTTAATAATAGTTCTAGCATAAATTTGATAGAGGAAATATGACCAATCGGTTGAATTCTCAATAGAAATTTTTAGATTTTAATACAAACCCTTCCTCATTCAATATCCACTTTTAAATTTATTGAAGAAGGAATATATTGATTTTTTAATCTTCCCGTGTACAAAGATTTAAGATACATACTAGAAAATTCACAATATTGAAACATTCCTCATGAGAATCATTTAGATAACCATTTGACAATCATGATGAAGATAGGAAAAGAAAAGGCGTAAGAAACTTTGCGAGTAATCACAAGAATCTACCTAGATTCTGATGCTAATCGCTATGCCCAAAAAGATTGTGAGAGAAATTTCTCCTCTCAAAACCTTATCTCTTCCAAAATTCTTTCCTCTTCCAAAATCTCCAGTCCTTCAAAAATGAACCCTCAAATTGTGATATGGAGTTTTCTCCTAAAATCGGGGCACTAATTGTGCGATCACCCGAGAGAACTCTTTGCTCACTACACTTCATTCTTTATTATCTTTTCTTTATCATTTCCATGCACATTTATTGAATTATAAAATAACTTTATTTAATTTCACTTGACTTCTCTTTTCAATTAATTTATTAAATCTTAATCTCATGCACACATTATGCAATTAAAATTCTTTATTAAATTCACTTGTTTTATCTTTTAAATTAATTTCTTATATTTTGATCTCATGCATACTTTATGCTATCTTAAAACTTTTAATAAAAAACTATCTTTTTACTTTTTAATTTATTTTCAAAATGTTAATAGATAAAATATTTATTAACTTAAGCAATAATAGTATTTAGCATTTATTTAAAAATAAACTCTAAATATATATTATTATTAAATTAAATAAATATTATCACATTCTAAAATTTAACTTTTATCTTTAAATTTAATTCTTTTTATTTAATTAATTTCTTAATTAATTAAATATTAAAAATATTGTAATAATTTTCTATTGAATTAAATCATTAATTTAATCTTTTAATTAGACTTAATTAATAGAAAAATTACTGAAGACTCATAAAACAAAATAGGAAAACCCATCATAGAAAAACACATACAAGATCAAACTAAAGGGTTATAGCCACGAATCAACATCATTCGATACATTTGGAAGGTAATCAACTCAGATACTTGTCATTCTAAAATAAATGGCTTAAAGGTTTAGGATTTGGACTTAAGAATTTATCTCCCCTCTCTTACCATTGAGATAATGTGATAGGGTACGCTCATCTTGGCAATTTAGGGAAGTCGATACCTAGTACTTGCAATCTGTGTAAAATCCATGTATGTACAAACACAATATTCTAAACTAAACAAACAATGGCAAAAAGTGGTGCATCATGTAGATCCTGACTAGTAGGTGACTACAACTCCCTTTCTTAGCTATATCAAAAATGGCATACATAAAGAAAACATACACGCACACCATACACATGCAGTATGGGGTAAGTATCCATCAAAAAACACATATGATAATCCATCTAACTAATCATCATCAATAACTAAAAATAATATAATAATCATCATGCATACATGAAGTATAGAGTACCAAGTAGTCTCATCATAAAATTAACTGAATATGAAACAATATTTGATAATCTCAAAATAATGCTACTAATCATCAAGCATAAAACTGACCTAAAAGAGTTCGACAATGATAACAAAATGTAAACTAGGGTAGGCACTACATAGTAAGTCTCATCAAAAATGACATACATAAAGAAAACATACACGCACACCATACACATGTAGTATGGGGTATCCATCAGAAAACACATATGATAATCCATCTAACTAATCATCATCAATAACTAAAAACAATATAATAATCATCATGCATACATGGAGTATAGAGTACCAAGTAGTCTCATCATAAAATTAACTGAATATGAAACAATATCTGATAATCTCAAAACAATGCTACTAATCATCAAGCATAAAAATGACCTAAAAGAGTTCGACAATGATAACAAAATGTAAACTAGGGTAGGCACTACATATTAAGTCTTGATTCTTCACCTCTATAAGCATCACCTACATCCAATGAGTGTTAAAAATGCTTTAGAATAACTAAGAGGGGGGGTGAATCCATTATTCAAGGTTCAAGTGTCCTAATACAACCTTTTCAAGTAAAATAAGCCCATTAAACTATTCATTCATCTAAGCTAAACTTTCCTACTTAGTAAGTTATTGAAAATCAATATGCAAGAATAACACATGAAAGATCAACACACAACACAGTGATTCACATGGAAACCCAATTTGGGAAAAACCACTAGTAACATGCTACTCAATTCTCATTCTTCTGAAGTGATGCCTTGTGAAAGGCTTGGCTTGTTAAAGGCTACAACACACTGTTAAATGTGACCTGGTTAAAGGATTTGACCACCCTATTAGAAGTGGGCCTAGTTAAAGAACTTTAGAACATTCACCTAGAATGCCACCCTGTTAAAGGATTTAAAAGTGGCTATTAAACCAACCTAAGTCCATAGGATTTTAACCTAACTAGTACAATTGTTAGAAAGTAACAATAAGGGCTTTTGACTTGATATAACTCACAACTTAACTTGCAGATTTTAGATCTCTATTCTAATCACAACATTGCCTGGCTTTCAGTCTTTGCAACTCTAACAACTTGTCCTCCTTTCAAGCTTTGTCTCCTTGAGTCTCCATGCTTGATGTACTAGTGCAATTTCCTATATGGCCACTTATTGAAGAAAAGTCTCTGTGCTCTATTCATTCCTCTCGATGCCTTCTCCTTGACACCCTTCAACAACTTTGACCCAACAACTCTAGCTTCTTAGCTTGTGACTCCTTAAATAGAAGTCTGGAAAACTTTTCTTGCTCTTAATCTTCCCACTTTTAATTTTTGATCAAATGGATTACATAGGATTCAATGAATCTAACCTATATCTTGTTCCTTCTAGAAACATAATGAAGAATCCTCCTGAATTCGCCTAAAAATGGTTTACCAAAAATTTTGTGCATCCAACTCATCATCCTTATGCTCCATCTGGTTCACAAAATTCAAGGTAACAAACTTGTCAGCTCAGATTTGGAAAATCTTTGACTTTTCAAATAATGCAACAACTTGACATCATTGATATTCTGGTGTTCAACACATACTGTGTTGCTCGACACCAACTACGTTTTACTGATACTCGACACCTACTATGGATTCACTCGGCATCCACTAAGTTTTACTGGTGTTCGACACCTATTACTTTGCTCAGCACCTAAACTTGCTCAGCTCCTTCTATATTACTTGATACACACTAGATTTTGCATTTTCTCAGCACTAACTAAAAATTTTCTCATTATGAACTAATTTTCTCGCCAATCACTAATGAACTTAGTTAAGCTTTGCAGACAACCTTGTTACAACTTATTCTTCCACTGTTTCTAAGTGTGACCAACCTCTGTATCTTTAAGTGTATTATGAATACATCATTTTATCATTGTCTTAATTGATCCTTGCACTTCATTACAAAACCATAACTCAACCTTTCCTTTAGGTACTTTTGTTACATCTTATTGATTAAATCCTCTTCATCAATCAACTAAGTGATAGTTCTTGGATCTTATAAGAAATTGTCATTCCAACAAATAGTAGGTTTGGCATCATTGACAAAAAAATGATTGAAAACATTCTTTATCAACAATCTCCCTCTTTGCAAACAATATGATCTTTTCAATTAGATTTCCAACAATCTCCCTCTTTGGCATTGATGGCAAACCAAATTGATCAACCAAGTAATCAAAATGCTAACTAGGTTAAAACAATAAAAATAAATGCCAAAAAGAAATTGTGTTACCATCAGTTTTCACATCTTCCTCTTTGATCTTCTATCCTGATTTATTTGCTTCTACTTCTCCCTCTTAGCTGTTGTTTTCTTTCTCTTTCCTTTCTGATTAGTTCCTGTATGACTCCCTCTACTTTGATCAACTTTTCTCTACTATTTCTCACTCTTACATTTTTTTTCTTCCTCTATATGCATTGATTAATTTTTTCTATTCTACTTCTCCCTTTGTCCATTTGATTCTATAGATTTGATCAGTTTTTGCTATTTCTTCATCTTTGACAACAATGCCAAAGACATACTATTTCAACATCTTATCATGTAGGTGTAACATTTGCAGGAACTCCAATTTCTCCCTCTATCACCTTACTTGTGACTTGTTTGAAATTTCAGTTATTTGATTACTTTAGGTGGAAACCTAAAGTGAGTGACCTTTGCATCAATTTGTAACATTTCATCATTCAACTCATTTGATGCAGGGAAATCTTGCTATTGCTCACACAACCTTGGATAGGGGTATCACCCCTAATTTACCTCTAAGATACTCAAATGCATCTTTAGGTAGTGCTTTTGTGAAGATGTCAACAAATTGTTCCTTTGACCTGACATATTGCATTCTTACTTGCTTGTCTTCCACCAATTCTCTTACATAGTGATACTTAATTGCAATGTGCTTTATTTTAGCATGCATAATAGGATTCTTTGATATGTTTATGGCACTAGTGTTATCACAAAAAAGTATCATAGGTTTAGTTACTTCTTCCTTCATACCTTGCAACAGATGTTTGATCCATACAATATTGGTGTAGTTGATAGTAGCAGCAACATACTCAACTTTTGCTATGGACTGTGAGGTACAATTTTGCTTTTTGCTAGTTCAAGTGACTAATCTTTTACCTAAGAAAAATGCTCCTCCACTGGTGCTTTTTCTGTCATTAATATTACCTCCCCAATTTGCATTAGTGTAGGCTCTCAACTCAAACTTTTCACTCCTCTTGTAGTATAATCCAAAGTCATCAGTTCCTTTTAGGTACCTCAATATTCTCTTTACTACCATTAGATGGTTTTCTCTTAGGTTAGCAAAAAATCTTGCCACTATTCCAATAGCTAATGCAATTTCTACTCTATTATGCACAACATACTGCAACTTTCCAACCATTGATCTATACAATGTCTGATTCACCTTAGCTGATTCATCATTTTTGGATAGCTTATGTCCTATTACCATTGGTGTATTGATTGGTTTTGAATCTTCTAAACCAATTTTTTTGAGTATCTCCTTGATATATTTTGATTGAGTCACAAATATGCCATGTTTTAGTTGATGTACTTGCAATCCAATAAAGAATTTGATTTCTCCAAACATTGACATCTCAAACTCATGCTTCATTTGATCAACAAAATCTTTGCATAGGGCATCTTTTCCTCCAAATATTATATCATCAACAAAGATTTCAGATATCAGAATATCTTTACCTTTTTTTGCCTTGATTTACAAGTTCTTGTTTTCATCTATTCTCTCAAATTCTATCTTCACAAGATATTTGTGCAATCTCTCATACCATGCTCTAGGTGCTTGCTTCAAACCATAGAGTGCTTTATGCAGTTTGCAGACCATATCCTTGTTTTTTTCATCAACAAATCCCTCTAGTTGTTCTATGTAGACTTCCTCTTCTAGTATGCCATTAAAAAAAGTAGACTTTACATCCATTTGGTAGACTTTGAAACCTTTGTAAGCAGCATATGCAAGTAGTGTTCTTCCTCCTTCCATTCTTGCAACAAAGGCAAATGTTTCCCCATAGTCCAATCCTTCTTCTTGTGCATAACCTTTACAGACTAGTCAGACCTTATTTCTTGTGGCCTCACCATTTTCATCTAGCTTGTTCCTAAATACCCATTTAGTACCAATCACATTCTTATCAGCTGGTTTTGGAACTAAGGTCTAGGTTTTATTCTTCTCTATTTGGTCTATCTCTTCTTCCATTGCTTTATGCCAATTATCATCTTGCAGTGCATCTTTCACTGTTTTGGGCTCAATCTTGCTCAACAGACATGATTCATTTCTTAGTCTGTTCCTTGTCATTGGTCTTGATTCCTTGTCACCAATGATTTGTTCTATAGGGTGATGTCTTCTCACATACTTGGATAGTCTTGGTTCTTTCCTTCTTTCCATGTTTGATCCTTTAGCATCAGAGTCATTGAGTACATCTTTGTCTGGTATTTCATCATCTCTTTCATGTGTACAGATTTTAGAATCAAAAAGTGTATTTTCTTCATTCTGCAACTTGGCTTCTAAATGCAGTTCGACATTCACTGGTTGTGACTCAGCTGATACTGAAACTTGTGACTAATTCCCAACATGATTGGCAACTTCATCTTCAGTAGGCATTCCTTCATAGAAGTATAAAAAAGATCTATAATCTTTTGGTTTCTTGGATTCATCATCAACCTGAGGTTCTACATCCTCATCAAAATTTACATTTGTACTCTCCACCATCTTGTTAGTGTTAGTATTCAAACACATATGCCTTGCTTCTAGTGGAATATCCAAAGAATATGCCTTCATCACTCTTTGCATCAAACTTGGCATTTCTAGTATCTTTAAGAATATAGCATTTACAACCAAACACTTTGAAATGTTTTACATTTGGTGAATGACCATACCATAATTCAAAAGGTGTTGCATTTTTACATTTCTTGACTTGAAGTCGATTTAGAGTGTAAACAACAGTGCTAACAACTTCTCTCCAATAGTTTAGAGCAACATTTTTCTCTATCATTAAGGTTCTGACATAGTCTATCAATGATCTATTTCTTCTCTTTGCAATTCCATTATGAGGTGGAGTTCTTGGTGCTGATGTTTGTCTTTTAACTCCTTTGTCATTGCAAAATGTCTCAAATTCTTTTGATGTAAACTCTCCTCCTCTATCTGATCTTAGGCACTTCAGACTCTTTCCTGTTTCTTTCGCAACCCTGGCCAAATACCACTTAAACATTTGGAATGCATCAGAGTTTTTCTTAAAGAACATGGCAGTCATCATCTTGGAGTAATCATCCACAAAAAACATTATGTATATGCCTCCTTGGTAGTTTTGCACTTCTGTTGGATCCCATAAGTTTGTATGAACTAGTTCTAATACTTCTTTGGAAGTGTAGGTTTTTCTTTTGAAACTTGACCTAGTCATCTTTCCTAGTTGACATTGTTTGCACATTGTATTTTTAGGCTTCTTCAACTTAGGAAAATCTCTAACTTTCTTCTTTTTTCTGATGCTAATTAGATCATCAAACTTTACATGACATAGCCTTTTATGTCATAGTGACACATCATCAAGTTTTACAATAAGGCATGTTGCATCTTTCATATCTAGGTAAAATAGATTACTCCTAATTTGCTGTCCTTTTCCTATTAGGTTTCCATCAATGTCATAGATTTTGGTAGTTTTGTTTTCAAATTCTACTTTGCAACCTATATTTCCTAATTGTGACACAGTCAATAGATTGTAGTTTAATCCTTCAATATAATATGCATTATCACATGAAATTTTCTCTGTAAGTTTAGTAGAATCTTTTCCTTTGATTTGCCATGGAGCATCATTTCCAAATCTAACACTATTTCCATCATATTGAGTAAAGGTAATAAACTTACTTTCATCTCCTCTCATGTGATGTGATAATCCACTATCTATGATCCACTTGCCATTTTTGTTCATACAGGTTCATCTGACTCATCCTTCATAGCTACATAGACTACTTCATCATCATTTTTATTAGAATCCTCTTCTTAAACAATGTAGCACTTTTTACCTTTGTCTTTATAATCTCTACTATCATCTTCTATTCTAGTCTTGTTCTTGTTGCCTTCTCTATAATTCTTTTTCTGTGTGCATCTTGCAGCAATATGTCCTACTTCATTGCAATTAAAACATATGATAGGTAACTTACCTTTGAATTTACCTTTTCCTTTGTGAAATCTTCTAGTCAGTAGTGCTTCCAATTGTTCAACATCTTCTTCATCTGTACTACTATCACTGGTTGCATATTTTGTCTTTTTCTTCTTCTTTGGTTTCATTTCCTCAATGTCTTTTAATGACATCTTGGCCTTGAAACAAGATTCAAGATTCTCAAGTTTGTAGTTATCAAAGTTGGACAACACAAATGCAATAAATCTTCCTACTATACCTTCAAAGGTTAGCATGTTTCCTGGTACACACCTTAACTCTTGGATGGCTGAAACTCTAATAGCATAGATGGGGAGCAAGGTTCTTAAGTATTTTCTATTAATAGTGTCACCCTCTAAATGACCATCAATACTTCTTATTGCACTTACTACTACTTTCATTCTAGAGGCATATTGAGCAACATTCTCACCTTCCTCCATTTTCATGTCATCAAACTTTCATCTGAGGCTTTCTCTTTTTGCTCTTTGAACATTCTGATCTCCTCCATAGATATCAGTTAAGGATTTTCACATCTTGAATGTAGAATTACATCCCTTAATGTCATCAAATTCATCATAGTTGAGGGTAGAGGCAATCTCCAACATTGCCTGATTGTGCTCCTTTTTCTTCATATCTTCTACAGTGGGTACGACTAGATCAACATGTTCTACTTCAATTGAAGTTTGTGCACGATCACTTATTGATCCAAGGTGTAGCTTCATTAGAATTTACCATGCAGTGAAGTTATCTCTGTTAAGCTTGGGAACTTCTCTCTTGGACATCTTGATCTTCCTGCTTCTAGTACCTTTAAACTAAATTAGTAGATGGCTTTGATACCAATTGTTAGAAATGCTTTAGAATAATTGAGAAGGGGGGTGAATTAGTTATTCAAGGTCCAAATGTCCTAATAAAACTTTTTCAAAAAAAATGAGCCCATTAAACTGTACATGCATCCAAGCTAAACTTTCCTACTTGGCAAGTTACTAAAAATCAATATGCAAGAATAACACATGAAAGATCAACACATAACACAATGATTTACGTGGAAACCCAATTTGGGAAAAACCACCAGTAACATGCTACTCAATTCTCACTCTTCTAAAGTGATGCCTTATGAAAGAATTTTCCTGTTAAAGGCTACAACACACTGTTAAATGTGACCTGGTTAAAGGATTTGACCACCCTATTAGAACTGGGCCTAGTTAAAGGACTTTAGAACATTCACTTGGAATACCACCCTGTTAAAGGATTTACAAATGGCTATTAAAAAAATCTAAGTCTATAGGATTTTACCCTAACTGGTACAATTGTTAGAAAGTAACAACAAGGGCTTTTGACCTGATACAACTCACAACTTAACTTGCAGATTTCAGATCTCTGTTCAACTCACAACATTGCCTAGCTTTCAATCTCTGTAGCTCTGATAGCTTGTCCTCCTTTCAAGCTTTGTCTCCTTGAGTCTCCATGATTGATGTACCAATGCAATTTCCTATATGTCCACTTATTGAAGCAGAGTCTCTATGCATTGTTCATTCCTCTTGATGCCTTCTCCTTGACACCCTTCAACAACTTCGACCTAGCAACTCTAACTACTTGGCTTGTGACTCCTTAAATAAAAGTCTGGAAAACTTTTCCCACTCTTAATCTTCCCACTTTTAATTTTTGATCAAATGGATTAGGTAGGATTCAATGAATCCAACCCATATCTTGTTCCTTCTAGAAACATCATGAAGAATCCTCCTGAATTTGCCCAAAAATGGTTTACCTAAAATTTTGTGCCTCCAGCTCGTCATCCTTATCCTCCAGCTGGTTCACAAAATTCAAGATAACAAACTTGTCAGCTCAGATCTGGGGAATCTTTGACTTTTTAAATAATGCAATAGCTTGGCACCATTGATATTCTAGTGCTCAACACATATTGTGTTATTCGGCACCAACTATGTTTGACTGATGCTCGACACCTACTATGGATTCACTCAGTATCCACTAAGTTTTATTGATGCTCGACACCTATTACTTTGCTTGACACTTGAACTTGCTCGGCTCCTTTTGTATTACTCGACACACACTAGATTTTGCATTTACTCGACACCAACTAAAAATCTACTTGGCACAAACTAGCTTGCTTGGCACTCACTAATGAACTTAGTTAAGATTTGCAAACAACCTTGTTACAACTTATTCTTCCACTATTTCTAAGTGTGACCAACCTTTGTATCTTCAAGTGTATTATGAATACATCATTTTATCATTATCTTAACTGATCCTTGCACTTCATTACAAAACCATAACTCAACCTTTCCCTTAGGTACTTTTGTTACATCTTATTGATTAAATCCTCTTCATCAATCAACTAAGTGATAGTACTTGGATTTTATAAGCAATTGTCATTCCATCAAATAGTAGGTTTGACATTAGCAACAAACCAATCATTGAAAACATTTATCAACAATCTCCCTCTTTGCAAATAATATGATCTTTTCAATCATATTTCCAACAATTAGTACTAAGTGTTGCGTCTATTCTCATGAGAGATGGATTTGTGTGAATCACTACTCATGAAACATGAGTCACTGAGTTTGAATAAAAAAATATAAAGTTAAGTCCTAATAGAAATATCATAATTTTTCTTGTTGTGGAAAAATATCTCCTACTTATGAATTGATAAGCTTAAAGGGCTTTCAAATGAATTGTTCATAAGACACAAAATTTCCTAATAGCAATATCATAATTTGAGTTTTTGTGGAAAAATATCTCATACTTATCAATTGATGAGCTTAAGGGTCTTCCAAATGAATGGTTTGTAAGGCACAACACTTGATGAAGGTTTTGCAAATGGGATTGCAAAAAGAGTGGGTTTAACCATGGAGGAAAATTTGTAGTTAAGCGCGCTCGAGCTGAAGTAATATTTGAATGGGTAACCTCCCAAGAAGTCTTGGTGCTTTACCTCTATGAGCATCACATAGATATAATGAATGCTAAGTGTTAGAGTAATTAATTGTTTATACTTATTAATTAAATCACTTTAATTTAATTAAGTTGCCTATTAATCTAGTTTTCTTAAGCTATCTCTTAGGTGCATATAATTAATATTTTATATTAATTATATTGTGCAACCTAGCTTTTTTAGGCTTTGGGGCTTTCATTCACCTTTAAGGTTGAACTTTGTAATTCTTTTTTTGATCAATCAATCTTGGAATACAATTTTTCTCTCATCTTGTTGAGTTTTTGCAAGCTTTGCTTTTTCCTTCTTTTTTCAGTTTCTCTTCAGCAGGTTATTTGCATGCAGGTGATCTTGGCAATCTGAAGTTGGTTTTCACAACTTCTACATGGTATTAGAGCCTCCCTACTGCTTCTCTATTGAATGATTTTTGAAGCCGCAATTCAAAGACACAAACCTCAGTTTGTTTGTGCTTTTTTCTTTAATCGAGAGCTAGAGCAATTTTTTGGGGCACTTTGGACCAAAACGGATGCTGCCATTGGATCTGAAGGGCCGTTTAAAGTAAGGATTCATATAAAACTTTTCATTTTTGGCTACTAGGTGTCCGCAAAAAATTCCCCCCCCTAGGAGGCCATATAGACTGAAAAAGGGCATATATTACGATTTTGCACAAATTTTTTTAAAAAAATCAATTTTTGGCGCCACAGCCGAGCAGCCACCACCGCACCACCACAAAGCCATCGCCATGTAGCCTAGGAGCCATCACGCCACCATGGCGACATTGCAGCCTGGCCATCGGTGGCACACCTCCCTCCAGCCACCGTAGCTTGGCGATGCCTCCAGTTTCTTCCACCCTGTTCTGTGTGCCACCAGCAGTGACCACCCCTCCGCCACTCACCTGTGGCTTGCTAGCTCAGCCTAGGATTTGCACAGTCAGAGGATAGTTGGCACAATTGTCGAGTGCCACATGGCATAGGTGCCATGTTCGCATCTACCATGTGGACCATGCCATGTGGATGCCACATGGCCTTTTTTGCTGCAATGACCATCAATTTTTTTGCCATGAAATGCTGATGTCAACATGATGTCAGCATTGCATCAACACACCTGTAGGCTCTCTAGGGTCCTTTTTTGACCCACTCGTGCCTTTTTGGCCATAACTTGAGCATATGCAGGTCTTTTTTCAATCCAAAAGAAGCACCGAAAAGCTGGTTTCGAGATGGAGAGAGTGATGCAAGAGTTTTTTTGGTTTTGATGCAGTTTAGTTTCCTATTTTTGCAGTTGAAGTCCAAAGTTCTATTTTTGACTTCGGCCAGTGTTTAATGTCCGTCCCATCTCTATTTTTCGAAAATGTGATATTTTTGGAAAGATGGTTCTTTCTACTTTTCAAAAATGATGTAATTTTTTTCAGATTCTACCCCATGCTCTTTCTATCATGCTTTTGGCATTTTTTCTCTATGGTGGATATCTTGGGTGTTCCGAGTTCGAGGATCATTTTCATGGCATGGGATCTTTTCTTTTGGGCTGTACTATCTTTTGTATCAACTTTTTTCCCTTTTTGATCTTGTTGATATCATTTGTAAGCATCTTTATGCAAACACATTGAGATAAAGTGCCACTCTTGCATTTCGAGTTCATGAACATTGTTTTGAGATAGTTGTACTTGCACTATTTTATAAAGTGCCATGGGGGGGGGGGATAGTTGTTTGTTGCTTTTGCACCCTCTTCCCTTTTTGCCCCATACAGTGTCTATGACATGTGCCTTTATAGGTATTTGTACCTCTTACACTCTCTCACTGTTCTTGGTTCTTTTTGTAGAGGATTTGGCCCATCTTTTCAGTTGCCTATCACCTCACCCCATTTGCATTAAGGGGGGTTATTTTGTTGTTTCTAATGCTTCCTTGGTTTGATGGTTCGTTGGAGTGAGCTATGTATTCAATATTTTGATCCTATATATTGAGCGATTGCAGTGGCTGGCTACCTATGCATTTTGGTGAGATGGATCACGTACCATATAGATACTCTCAGTTCGTGCCTTCTATTTCTGTGGAGGATCTTCAGATCAACGATTTCTTTCTGACAGAGTTTTGTGGCTTTTCATGCTTCAGTGGTTCTCTTAATGATCTCTCTTTGTTCCTTCTTCTGGAACATTCTTTGCTATCTCTTTTTGGAGAGGGGTTTTTCCCACTGGGTTTTCTCCTTTGTCTCTAGTTTACATAGATTTCCTTGTCTTGGGTACTTGATCAGGCCTTATTGCCGGGACCCATTTTTTCTTGCTTTCTTAGTTGTGCTAGGTTAGCTTACCTCCCGAGCTTCGCTTAAGGGGGGGTGTTAGAGTAATTAATTATTTATACTTATTAATTAAATCACTTTGATTTAATTAATTAAGTTGCCTATTACTCTAGTTTTCTTAAGCTATCTCTTAGGTGCATATAATTAATATTTTATATTAATTATATTGTGCAACCTAGCTTTTTTAGGCTTTAGGGCTTTCGTTCACCTTTAAGGTTGAACTCTTGTAATTCTTTTTTCGATCAATCAATCTTGGAATACAGTTTTTCTTTCATCTTGTTGAGTTTTTCCAAGCTCTGCTTTTTCCTTCTTTTTTTGATTTCTCTTCAGCAAGTTATTTGCATGTAGGTGATCTTGGCAATCTGTGAAGTTGGTTTTCACAACTTCTAATTACTCTAATGAGCATCACATAGATATAATGAATGCTAAGTGTTCCATTTATTCTAATGAGAGATGGATTCATGTGAATCACTACTCATGAAACATGAGTCAATGAGTTTGACTCAAAAAACTACATAGTTAAATCTTGCTAACAATATCATAATTTGACTTAGCATGAGAAAATATCTCCTACTTATCTCTTGTGTTTTGTCATTAGAATTATCTTGAATTATTTTTTACCCTAATCTATTTTACTCATTATTCTAATATTCCCATTATTATTATTATATACTTTTATAGTGTTTAATTTAATACTAAAGATTTATTTTTGGTACTTCAGTAAAATTTTCATTATATTTATTTATTTATTTAAATTTGTGTTAATTTTATAATACTTATATAAAAATTTAGCTACATTTTGGAAATAGATTTTTAAATTTTTGATTTTATTATAAATTAAACTTGATTATAATCTATTAATTAATTAGTATTCTTTCTACTCTTCTAAATATATTTTATTAGACATAAATTTATATTATCTATTTCTTACATCATTTATTTTTTCACAATATAAATATTCAACTTCCAATCTTGTATTTTCAAATTAGATAAATTTATAATTTGGAAAAATATGCGTAAGAGTTGTAACTCTCATGTTGATTCTCGCCACAAAATTTTTATATTTTTTAAGGTTTGAAATGATGATTGAGTTTATTTGTCAATTTAATTTTTAATAATTTTTATGATATTATATTGTCAATTTTTTAATTAATATTAAACATTATTTTTGATTATTTTTTCCTTGTTGATTTTTAGATGACATTTATTGATTGAAGTTCATTTTTTATTTTTAGATTCTTTTACTAAAAAAATTATAATATTTTATTTTATTTTAAATGTTGAAATTTAACAATGATAACAATTTTTTAAAATTTAATCTTTAACTTGTAATCAACATTTGTAATTTTTTTGTAATGATTTAAGGTTATTTCAATAAACATTTCACTTGCCTATTATGCTAAATTAAATATATTATATTATCATGTGATTTTATTTTAATTCTTTATTTATGGACTATCATAGAATATATCATAATCTTGCCATCAAATCTACATAAATATACCAAACAATTCTAAAAATTACGTATGAACTACTAATTTTTATATTTTAATTAGATAATAATTTATTATTTTCTAGTTCACTTGTAATTTTTGGAATTATATATAGTAATTAAAAGACACACACACACACACACACACACATACTTGAGGTTGATGATGTTGAGAGTGATTTTGGATCACACTCTCTATTGTGTTGTAATGCCCACGTGTAGTTTGTTTTTTTGATCTATCTGTTGAACTCTTTTAGGCTTATTTTCATGCATGTGTTAGTTTCAAAGATTTTTGGTATGATATTGTTTCATGACTTCAATTATATATCATTGATGATTACCTAGTTGATTTCATTCTATGTGTTATTTGATGATTATGATTACTTTTGTATTGATGATACTTTAATCGCTCGTAATTAGTAAATGTAATTGCTCTCATGATGATGTCATATGATAGGTCTCTAAATGGTAATTATTTTATATTCATGATGATGAGTTGTTATGTTTAAATATGTAATGATTTTCTCATGATTCATAATGGTACTTACCCCATACTTGTGGTGTGCATGTATGATTTACTTTTCTGTTTGACATGTCTGATGTGGTTGAGGGAGGGAGTCGTAATCACTTACTAGTCAAGATTTACATGATGTGGCACTCTATGTCATTATCTATTTAGCTTTTATGTGTGTGTGTGTGTGTGTGTGTGTGTGTGTGTGTGTGTGTGTGCGCGCGCGCATGTATACGTACATACTCATCTTTTATGCAGGTTGTAGGTACTAGACATCAACTTCCTTGAATTGCCAGGATGAGTGTGCCCAATCACAATAACTCGATGATAAGAATATGAAGATAATGACCAGATGCAATCCCAGCCATTGTCTAAATACTTATCCTAAGAAGGAGGACTTGTATATGACTATCTAACCTTTTTAAACATGCAAGTCTTTCTTTTTCTATGTTGGTTAACTTTCACTTTGGTCAATTTTGCTTATGTGTTTTATGTGTTTTGACTTTGCATTTCTGTTGGGTAAATGGTTTAATCGTAATACTTGGTTTTATTTTGATATTTGAATTATTAAATATTCTTTGATTAAAAAGGGGAAATTATTAAAATAAGATGATATTTAATTATTGGAATTATTTGACTATATGCTTAATTTAAAAGATTTAATTTAAAGTTCTAATTTAGAAAATTAAATTAAAAATAATTTAAGTATTAAATATTAAATATTATTTTATTATAGAGGTTTAATTAAAATTGAGTAAATCAGGGTTACATTTAAATAATGCACTTTAAATAACTTTATTGATTAAAATAATAAATATTGCTTTTAATGTGCTTGCATTAAATACTAAAGTGGGAGAAATAAAATAATTGAATATTTTAATGTAAAAGTGAGTTAAATATATACGAAAAGACTAATAAAATAAAATAATTACATTTTGGGATTTTTTAGAGACTAGAAACCCTAAAGAGAAGTTATGGCTCTATATTAGAAGATTTTTGATTCATTGTTACATATACAGGTTTTGGGGAGCAAATTATGGAAATTGGAGAAGAAGGACTTTTGGTAGCTTTGAAAGACCAAAGTATCCATATTGTTAGCATCAAACTAAGGTAGGGTTGAAAATTCATAGTAATAATCTTTGCTGAAAAGATCTGTCTACTTCGCACTTGAAGGGTCTTACAATTTGATTGTTATTTGATTGTATTCTCTCAAGGTTTATGATCATCAAACCCTTGATTTAAAACCCATAGAAGAATTAATGAGAAAATAAAATAAAAATAATAAAATGGAATGGAGACTACCTTGATTTAAATATACTTCTTGTTTGCAATTCTTTCCCATATATTATATATTATAAATATTTATAATTTTGGGATCTAGTGATATTCGATTGGAGAAAAATTGAAAAAATATATTGTTTTTTGTTGGGAAATGTCCACTAGGCTTGTACATGCAAAAACGTGTTCAACTACCTTGGTAGTGCACACAACTATTGTAGTAACATGTGCAACTGCCTTAGTAGCTAGCATGACTATCGTAGTAGCCTCTCTAAGGAGGCCATGGGGAGCCCTCATAGGCCCTGTAGGGGTTATAAAAAAAAGATTTTTAAAATAAATTAAATTTAAACAAAAAAAAATGTTTATAAATATTATTATTTTTTGATAGGTTATTAGTTGAAGCCTAGATTATTTATTATTATTGTTAATATTAATTATTTTTATGTGTTAATCTCAAGTAGATTCAAACCTAAGACCTCCCCCATGAGAGGCTCACACTTTACTGTTGCATTGTAATCTCTTGCCTAATATATTTGTTATTATTATAAATAGAATTAATTTTTTAGTTATTTAGATTATGTTTGTTTAATCTAGTTTATATTGAATTTAAATATGTTTTAAATTGTAAATTTAATAATTAAAATTATTAAATTTTAATATTGTTAAAATTATTAAATTTTAATATTGTTAAAATTTAAATGAAATTTTGACATTTAAATATATTGATTCAAATGTGATGGCATTCTTGGTGCGCATCTTTTGATTTGTCGGTTTATAGATTTTAAATATTTCATCTTAGGGACATCATTTAATATTGAAAACATGCATAACATGATATTTAAAATATGTCATTATGATCAAACTTGACTATTGAAAATAAATTATTTTAATCATGTGATTTGGAAATCTTATGTTTTCCTTGTGTTTTTATTTGAAGTCTTATAATGTTCTTTGTGTGGGGTTTCCTGTGAGATGTTTAGCAAGTCAACTAGGATATACACCAGAGGCTTTCGTGTTTTCTTTTATTACGTTTATCTAATTGGGTGTCATGATGTACCTTGTGATTCAAATTGAAAATTGCTTTAATGATATTTACTTTGTGGAGCTTTCCTATTTGCTTGTGTCTTGAGAATCAAACTACTTTCAAGTTGCCTCTTAAGCAACCGAATTTGATCATTATGGGTGTTGTGGTATAATACACAACTATGGTCTATGTCCTTAAGGGAGGCTATCTAGGTACATGTATCTGGGAGTGGCGTGCAATAGGGGTCAAGGACCCAAAGTGGTTAGTGTTGACATTATGGTCAAGTTTGTTTATTAGTGACTCATACTTAGTCAATTGGTTAAACAACTAACAAGCTTATCTTGTAGTTTGCTACGTTAATTGAGTAATCTAGGCTCTACTGATCTCTATAGTCACTACCAAGTTTTAGAATCAGTATTCAATTCATGCCAAGTAGTATCTACCAAGTTGATTAGTGATAGTACAAATCGAGCTTCATAGTTGTTACCGAGCTGCATAGTGTCAACAGTGGTCTCTAGTGTCTACCAAGCTCACAGTGTTAGTGATGTGAATCTAGTGTTGACCGAGCCAAGGAGGGTCAACCAAGTGATGCAGTTTATACCAAGCTCGTAGTGTTAGTGTTGACAGAGACATTGAATGTCAACCAAGTGATTCAATTTAAATGTTGAGTTTCACAGTGTTCACTAAGTCACTAGTGATGACTGAGTTCAGACTACTTTGAAGTGATTAGTATGAACTGAGCTTCTATGTATTGAGGGTGTGATGATGTTGAATTTTGATAATGGTTGTCAAGTATTAGAACCTCACTGAGTTTGTCTTCAGAACTTGAGTACCAGTAGTTGGGCCGACTTTGTGATTATTATTGGTAATCCATGTTGTAGCCAACTTTGATGAATTGTGTTTTGGATTGATATATATGTAATGTATTGTATCATATCCAAACAATTATGTAACAAGTAATGATGTGAATATAGAGAGAAAAAGTGCAAAGTGAAAAGGCTATAAGAAATATAAGGAGCAAAAAATATATATCTATCATAGCAGGGTGAGCATTACATTTCAAAGGAATCTCGACTAGCAAATTAGAGTTGCAGATCAAAGATCAACCACTGGTTCATCCTAATAGGTATATCAGTTAAATCCTTTAACAAGGTAGACTTAAAAATCTTTTTCAAATCTCTTTACTAAGTGCATACTTCATTGTATGTTTTGTAAATCCTTTCACTAGGTGGATCTAGCAGTCCTTATTGCTCCTAATAGGCTAGATCATCAAAAGTGATCAATTGTAAGCCATAACTGGCCAAATTCATACTTCAATACTAAAGCTTGTGGGTATCATCCCTACCCTTGTTTTACTTTCTATTTGGAAGGTTTCTGGGGCATCATATCTTGTGTCAAAGTGTTATGAATGTTTTACTGCTTTTAGTTTTTCATGCATGCAATTAGATCAAAAAATATATGAAAGATTAATTGGTGAAATAAGATTAAGTTTTATTCGAATTTGATTCACCCCTCCCATCTCAGTAACCTAGTCTATCCTATATTTCCAACAATTGGTATAAGAGCTATTGTGGTTCTCATAGAAGTTTAACAACTTGAGCAAAGATAAGAGGCAATGGAAGTATATAGGCTAGATAAGACTATTGACAATGAAAAGTTGGATTTGGAATTGGCTATTGGGAAACTAAAGAAAATAAAAGAGCAACTCTCTCAATCATTGAAAAAAATAAGAGATCTTGCAGTACAAATAGATGACAATCTCTAAACTAAAGAAAAAATTGAAGACATCTATCCATAAAGAAATTTAGATGAAGTTGATTAAGCAATCAGAGATCTATTAGAAAAGAATTCCAATCTTCAAGAAGAAGTTAGAAAGCTAAAAAGAGAACAAGAAATTCAATTAGTAAGATAATGTAAAGGCATGGAAGAAAAAAACAAAGCCAAAGAAGAGATAGAAGGAAAGAACAATGAAATTCAACATCTATAGCTTCAGTAGGAAGACTTCATTGATCAACTCACCAATGCAAATGAAGAAATCATGAATCTAAGATTAGAGAATGAAAGATTACAAAATGATCTAAATACTAAAAAGAAATCCAATGAGAGGATGATGAAATCTCAAGCAGACATGAATCACTTGAATGAGCAAAGTCAATACAGACATAAATGCAAAGCAAAAATAGGATACATAGAAGAAGGTGAATCATCCAAGCAAGGAGCTCAAAAGAATCAAAGGCCAACTTGCAATCACTGTGGTAAGTTAGGTCATACATCAAACAAATTTTGGAGTAATGGTAATGCAAAATTCAATGGAAAGTGTTACAATTATAATAAGCATGGTCATAGAGAAAGTGAATGCAAGGAGAAACCTAGTTTTGAAGGTTAATGTCACAAGTACAATAAGCAAGGACACAGATCTTCTAAATGCAAAACTAAGATATTGAACCCAACAGAACATATTATGAAAGCTATATTTGGATGGTGTATATGAGCAATGTTAGTATGCTAATAGAAATCAAATTTAAATAAAGCTTCTACAAACTAAACAAAATTCATAAACTTCAAGATAGACTAAGATGAGCACTCAATTGAGAATATGAGCCATTAATGGGCTCTCTCAATAAGAAGCTCTCTTGTTGAGTGGCTTTGTCTAAATAGATAGGATGTATGCTCAAGCTTTATGCTTCAAAAAGGGCTTCAAATGGAGTTGGAATTTGGGTGTGAGTGTATGATTTTGATGTAAAATGGCTTCTTAAAATGGCATTATGACTTTACTTCATGGATTGTGTTATTTTGCAAAGGGGAAGGATCCAATTTATAGCAAGAGGCTTGAGGGATTGAGGGCTAAGATGCAAGGATGGGAAAAAGCTCATGGAGGGCTTAGATTGCATGAGAGGAGAGCACATGGATTGTGCTTCCTTACAATCAATCAAGGAGTGACACATGTCACATGGTGAGAGGATGGAGGAAAGGGGAAGGATGAGTCAACAAAGGAGGCTCAAGGGATAAAATCTTCATAAAGACCCTTCATAAGTGCTTTGTAAGAACATTTATGACTTTGTGGGCTTTATAAAGTTTTGTGGTTGAAGATATTTGTGAGAGATACCATGAAATTCGAATTTGAGGGTTTAGGGAGGTTTTAAGCTTGCTTAGGGTTGTAAAAATGATTAGAGGAAGGGTTAGAGATGGCTTAGGACTAGGCAAGTGGATGGCAAGTGGATTGCAATTAATGAGGGTGGGTGAAAGAGGAGATATTTGTTAACTTTGGCTTGAGTTAGCAAGTCTTAACCCATGTTTAGGGAATGTGACAAGGTTAGGAGGGGATTAGGATTAGGGTTAAAGACATCTTCTAGAAGAGTCTAGGCTTTGGATGAGGATGAAGACTTTCTAGAAGAGTCTAGAACTTCCTAGGATAAGATTTTATGAAATAAATAAAGTTTCATTTATTTCAAGGGTTTGGGTTGATGAGATATTTATTAAAATATTTTTAATAAACATGAGGATTAATATTTAATCTTGATTAAATATTTTGAGTTGGGATTAGGGGTAGGAAATGATGAGATTAGCCTTTAATCGAAATTAAAGAAGGATTAGAAGATTTTGGAAGAGGTTATTGGTCTTAAGGAAATTGGCCAACTTTTGGAAAAAATAAATTAATTATTTATTTTGGAATTTTTGGTCAATTTATTAATTAAATAATTAATAAATAAGGAAATAATGTTTAAATAAGATTTAAACATTTTTGGGAGGGATTTCTTAATTAAATACTTTTAATTAAGATAAAAGGATTTAATGGCATAAAAATAAATAAATAAATTAAATAATTAATTAATTAATAAATGATGATGTCATCAGGAATTTTTTAGAAAATAAAAATACTTTATTTTTTAAAGGTTTTTTAGGTGTCTACATTTTGCCCCTCTTTGATGTGATGCCGCAAGTGGCATGACATCAAAGATAAGAAAATAAGATGCCCAAGGCTAGAGCAGAAGAGGAGAGAATGGACTGTGAGATGCCCCCTCAAGAAGGTGGTGGGGAGAGAAAGCGAGGCTCGACGACTTCTTGAAAAGTACAAGAATATGGGATGAGCAAGAAGACTCAGATTTGCTTAAGAGAAGAGGTTTGGTTAGCTCAAACTCTCACTACAAGAGAATGATAAAGGGAGAATCAGAGGCACAAGAGGAAGCAAGCTTAAGATCTCAGGGATTGCAGAGGATGAAGGAGTGGAGCGCTATAAAAGGAATCTAGGATGGGGAGATAGATGAGGGGGTTAAAATGCTGATGCAACAGGATTTCAAAGAGTCAGATTGGCAGAAGATGGGTTTCGGAGATCCCTAGGACTAGGATTGTGGATCTCAAAAGATGAGGCTTGGTGGATTGATTTGGATTGGTGGATCCCTAAGACTAGGATTGTGGATCCCTAAAGCTAAAGGTGAGGAGTGATTCAAAGAGATACTAATGCATAAGCTAGGGTAGGAGAGTCAGATGTTGGATATGGATGAGGGATAATGCAGATGAAAGAAAACCATTGAAGCTTTTTGAGTGGGGGGGATACTTCAAAGAGAAGTACCACCATGTAGTTGAGCACTAGATTTGCTATAGGACTGTTGGTTAATTTCCAAGGTTACCAAGAACATCAAGGCCTTTTCACCAACTGTCCAAAGGACTGACGAACTAACTCAAAACAAACACGCAAGGATTGCCCCAGTATCACACATGAATCCCAGAGGAAGTAGTGTGGAAACGACACTGGGTAACCCACAAGCAAAAAAGAAAACAAGCAAAAGACATGATCAAGACCTTACGCTCTGATTGCCCCATTCACAGTATACCATGATATAGAAGATCGTGGCAACCTTGAGGAGGGAACAAGGAGATTGCTTGGAAAAGATATTTCAAGACCCAACAGGGAAGAGTCCAAATCAAAAGAAAGCAAAAATCCAAAAGAGAACCGTTTGCCAACGAGATGGGTAGGACAAGGTACTAACAGAAAAAGATCAGACATGAGGAAAGCTATATCCTGTAAGGACCTATCAGAGAGCACCTAAGCTGGTGGATTTGGATGAGTGATGCGTCTAGCAAGCTGAACTAAGAAAGATAACACTTTGGTGACAGGAAATCTAGCTAAAGGATGCATTGGAATAGCTAACCAAGATGTGCGATGTGTGCAAGATGCTGATCAAGGAGGAACTAACACAGAAGCTGGATAGATACAATGGTACTAAGCTAAAGAGGATGTACAAGCTGACTGACCAAGATATTTACAAGTTGAAGCTGACCAAGATATTTACAAGCAGGCAAAAGCTTAGGATGATAGGATAGCGGGATGGTTCGATGTTGTGCAAGATGTGAAAGCTAAGGGTGGGGTGATAGCAAAAGATATGGATTTGGCAGGATGCATCCAATGATGATGAGAGATTTTGTGACCAAGGATAGCTAGAGGAGTAGGATGAGATGGCTGGATAGGATGGTAGATAGCTAGGATTATGATGGATATAAAGAGATGACATTGGGTTTGCATGAGGATAGCCTAGAGCTAGATACCAATGACAAGGGAGGATGGAGGATAGGTGGATAGATTGGAAGATGGAGGTGGATGTCAAGAGATGACCAAAAGCATGAGGGTGATAGGCTAAGCTGGGGATGGCAGGATTACGCATGACGCTTGTTTGCCAAGTTTTCATCACGGTACTTGTCCAAGGTGCTTGATTTGCCAAGTTTTCACCAGTGGACGCTTTATTTTTCTTTTCTTTTTTTGACTTTTTGACTTTGGACTTAGCTGGAATGATTTTGGCTTTCTTCAGCTATTTTGGCTTTTTTGGGATTTTTACTGGTTGTTGGAATGTTCAATTTTGTTGCTAGCTGTTGGTACACCGGATGTGTGATTTATGCAATAGATCGGATTAGATGGGATTGATGGTAGGAGATGGAGGGATGAAAATGCTGGAAAGGAGCATGAGATGGGGATGCTTGCAAGAGCAACATTGGCACATGTTGGGACGGGTGTGAAAAGAGCATATGGGGGATAGATGGTAGATGCGAGCGTGATGGAGGATTTGTGGAAGCGTGCTTGGGGATATAGGCACCCAAGATGGAGTTAGGAGATGGGGGACATGAGTCACTAGATGGGGGATTAGCAATGGTGGATGCCATTATGCATTGGGTTTCAACTTTTTTCTTGGGGATCCACATGGTTTTGGATTTTCTTTTCATAGGCTTTTGCATTTTTTTGCATTCTTTGATTGGATTTTGCCTTTTTGGAGTATGTCTTTTAGAATAGACATATGATTACCTAGGATGTGGATTTTTAGCTTTATGCATTTTGAAGTTGGCATTTACATTGTTGTGGTAAGCTTTGGGAAGATGGTTAGGAGAAGCTTTGTGAGATGGAGAGGATATGAAAGAGCATGTAGGGGGATGATGATGGATGATGTGCCCTGATATGTGCCTTTGTTGATCTTGCATAGAAATGGATGGAATATGATTTTTATGATGGCTGATAGGAGGATGGAGGATGGTAGATTTTGGGACATAGGGACCCAAAATGGATTTAGCGGATGAAGGGGGGATATGGTAGGTTGTTTTGGGTTGCAAAGATGGTGGAGGGGGGATGACATAAGATTTCTTGAAGGAGTGATGGGAGGCTGGCATGGTGGGCTTGGAGATAGGCTTGGTTTGGGGGTGTGGTGTACCAACACCTTTAGATGGTGAGCCTTTGGATACATATCCAAGACCATGAAATCCTAGATTTTTTTGTGCAATAATAGGCTCTCTGATTCCTTGCTCTTGTGGTCCTAAACCTTGACCTTGATAATGCCATCGATTGAGCATTTGAACAAGCTGAGGAAACTTTTTGCTTGCAGAAAATGGTAGAAGTGATTTATTAGGTGTATTGCAATGGGGAGATACTGTTCTTAATTCTTCTGCTGAGAGAGGGCCACCGTGGATGAATGTAAGTGAACCAAGAGGGTAGATTATAGATGGTGGAATAGCTTGGATAGGTGGTAAGATGGAAGCATGGAGCGGGGGAGATGGAAGGATAGGATCTTGATGTAGCTGGTGGGATGACAAGATATCTTGTAGTGGAGGAGATATGGCTCAAGGTTTTGGAGATGGAGGAGATGGTGATTGTACTATGGATGGAAGACATGGTACGATGATATCTTCATTTATGCTTTGGGGGATGTCAACATGCTTTTGGGCAGGATCTTGATAGGATTGGTTTGGAGTGGATGGTGCGATAGGAGGTGAAGGGATGGATTCTTCAAAGGCAGCGGATGGATAGATGGGAGATTCAGTAGTGGAGATGGGTGAGTAGAAGATGGATGCATAAGGGTCATTACGAGAGATTTGGGAAATGCTTGGAGGCGATGTGGATAGGATTTGGAGGGATTTGACAGGTGGTGAGATTTTGATGCTTGCGGGAAGTGGAAGGATTTTAAGCAATTTGATGGATGGTATGGGGATGATAGCTATGGGAGATGGAGGTGATAGTATAGATGGGGAAGCTTCATCACTGACTACTTCACATGGTTGGATTAGATGACATGGCTTATCGACTGTTGGAGGCAACTTTTCTTGTATTTCCTCTAGGAGATTCCTTGGAGACTTGTGTGTCGAAGGTGGAGGTGGATTGACAGGAATAGCTAGTGTGATGGGGGTGGAAGATTGGAAGCTTGGTTGATGGGGTGATGGAGGGGAAGCTGGAATATTAGATGGAATGACTAGATAGTTTGGAATAACTCTTGGATTTTGGGGGATGCTTGGGGGAATGTTTCTAAGGCTTTCAATATATCCGTCATAGTCAACAAGATTTTCATCATCATTGGAATAGGAGGTGGCGGGAGCAAGGACAATGCGACCAAACACACCATGATGGCTACTACCACATGGAAGAATATTTACAAACTTCAGCAATTAGATCATTTTGTTGTTCATGTTAGTGATAAAGAAGATGAGGAAGACATCAAGGAAAATGATGACAAAGATGATGAAGATGATGTGGAAATTCAAGATGATGTAAATCTGGATAATGAGGATAAAAAATAGGAAGCTACAGAGGAAAATATCCTTGAGATTTAAGGTTAAGGGGACATTGAACCAGAGAAGATTACAATAGTAGTAATGGCCTCATTTCCTCACTCTCTAAGAAAAGCTTTAATGCCATAAAGCTTAGAGAAAGCTTCTACTAAGTTGGTTGTGGCAACCACTACAACATCATGCACCCAACCATTCTTTGCACCTATTTAGCTGAGTACCATATTGACTGGAGTGGTCAGTATTTCATCTACCCAAAAGCTAGTGCCTCCACCATCATCAGATTTGGCTACATAGCAACTAGGTATTTCTATTTTTAGTGCAATATCTACTTTTGTTGCTAGCCCTTCCATTTATACTATTATTACAATTCCAAGTGTGTAAATAGCAAGTACAAGGACAGTTGAGAACAAGTCTCAACTGAGTATTAAAGTTTCAATTAAGGATAAAGGTAAAGAAGAAGACATTGATCTATATGAGGATATAGTTATCCAAAATTGGGATATCTCTACTTTGAATCTTGATCAAATGAACATAATGGGTGAAATATTACAAAAGAGAGCTAAAAAATAGAAGCTTAAAGATTGTTGACATTATGGTCAAGTTTTTTTATTAGTGATTCACACTTAATCAATTATTTAAATAGCTACTAAGCTTATCTTGTAGTTTTCTATGTCAACTGAGTAATATAGGTTCTACCGAGTTCTACAGTTACTACCAAGTTTCATAATTAGTATTTAGTTCATGTCGAGCAACATCTATTGAGTTGATAGGTGATAGTGCAAATCGATCTTCACAGTTGTTATCGAGCTGCACAATGTCAACTATAGTCTCTAGTGTCTATCGAGCTCATAGTGTTAGTGATGAATCTAGTGTTGACTGAGCCAAGGAGGGTCAACCAAGTGATTCAATTTATACTGAGCTTGTAGTGTTAGTATTGATCAAGCCATTGAGTGTCAACCAAGTGATTTAGTTTATATATCGAGTTTTGTAGTGTTCATCAAGTCACTAGTGTTCACTGAGTTTCGACTACTTTGAAGTGATTAGTGTGAACCAAGCTTCTATGTCTACTGAGGGCATGATGATGTTGAGCATTGACAATGGTTATCGAGTATCAGAACCTCACCGAGTTTATCTTCAAAACTTGAGTAACTTTGTGATTATTATTGGTAATCCATGTTGTAGCCGAATTTGATGAATTGTGTTTTGGATTGATATATATGTAATGTATTGTATCATATCCAAACAACCATGTAACAAGTAATGATGTTAGTATAGAGAGAAAAAGTGTGAAGTGAAAAGGATACAAGTAGTATAAGGAGCAAAAAAGATTTATCTATCACAATAAGGTGATCATTACATTTCAAAGGAATCTTAACCAACAAAAAAGAGTTGTAGATTAGAGATTAGCTACTGATTCATCCTAACAGGTGTATCAGTTAAATCCTTTAACACGATAGACTTAACAATCTTTTGCAAATCTCTTTATTGAGTGCATACTTCATTGTATGTTTTGTAAATCCTTTCACAAGGTGGATCTAGCTATCCTTATTACTCCTAATAGGGTAGATCATTAGAAGTGATCAATTATAAGCCTTAACCAACCAACTTTATACTGCACTACCAGATATTGTGGGTATCATCCCCACCCCAGTTTTACTTTCTATTTGGAAGGTTTTTGGGTCACCATATCTCATGTCAAAGTGTTATGAATGTTTTATTGCTTTTAGTTTTTCATGCATGCAATTAGATCAGAATATATATGAAGGATTAATTGGTGGAATAAGATTAAGTTTTATTGGTTCTTGATTCACCCCTCCCATCTTAGTAACCTAGTCTATCCTATATTTCCAATAGTCAATACCAAAGTAACCCATTTTAAGTTGTGTAACAAGTGATAACATAGTAATTAAAAATATCTTGCCTAACCCTTTCCTTGAGATATATTAAAAAAGATAAGATAGAGTATTTTCCTCGCCCGTGTCGAGTTCTTGTATAGAATAGGGATGGAATTAGGATGATACCTAGTGAGAGGTATGACTAGTTTTCCTCATCTTTATGAGAGGGTATTCTGGTTCCAAATGTGTCACATTGAGGGTCCAAGTTCCAAAGTGACCATTCTAGGGTAACTCAATGCTTGAGGGTGTGGAATCAGATGAGAGACTAGTCAAGGGTAACTCAAGCAGTTTGACCATGTGATGACACTCTCTATTATGTAGCCTCTATATATTTTGTATTTTCCTCTGGTGGTGTATTTATTATTGATGATTTTTCTTTCATTAATGGTAGTTGGTGTTATGTTCGTTATTGTCCTTTTGACATGTGGCTTTTTTATTGAAGTGGATATATTTGAGTAACTTTATCTCTTGATTTTGATGCTCATTTTGTACTTGGTGTTTTGGTTGACTTTGGTTTGTAGTGCTGGTATTGGTTGAGTATCTTTCAATTTTGATTATCTTTTCTTCATGAGTAGTTTGTTATCCTTGAGGTAGATTTGGCTATCAAGATTCCTTTCCTAGGATTGTTTTATGGTTTGGTTATCTATATGTGGATCATTGATTATTTTCCTTACATAGTGGGAGTGGGAGCCTGACAAGGTGCCACGTGGTCAAGAGGTAACACAAATTCTTACCATTTGGGTCCCCCTCATATTGATAGATGTTGGATGTGCATTGATGCAATTGTACCATTATAATTATTATTCCTAACTTGGAGACTTCTATTCTTTTGATATATGTATATATGTTATGCATCTTGTATTTTGATGTACTTGTATCTATTCTCACTTACCCTATGAAATGTGCAGTGGATGTT
>CM053786.1:621746502-621921502 GCA_028749045.1 Cupressus sempervirens | reverse complement strand
TGTTAAGATTAGAGTTCAATTAGTCTTAGAACAAGATTTAACATTATGGTTTAGGTTGATGTGTGTTATATTAGGCTTAGAATTTGGGTTTTTTTTTTGAGTTCTATCTACAACCCTATGTATGAGCATAATCATCATTTTAGGAGACTTATGTGGACAATCTCAACTACACATAAAATTATATTGTATGCGCTATAATATAACAACTAATATAGAAAATTTCTCCTTCAAAATGAATTATAAAATTGGTATATTTTGAAGTTAAATACTTTCATTTGTCATTTTTTCCAAAAATATTGCTAAGCTAAAATACTTTTATTTATTTTGTGGCATATACAATTATGCTTGTTAAAATTTATGCTCTTAAACAAAAATCTATAGTTGAAACTCTTTTGTATGATTTATTTATTTTAAAATTGGCTAATGATATTATATACAATGTTTATCATTTTATCAAATTGTATATTATAATTTTGGAAAAAAATACTATAATTTTTAAAAAAAATATTACAAAATAAACAATTGAAATTAAATTATTAAAATTAAGTAAAACACATATAGAATAGTTTTATTACAATATATAGGCTATGAATTGAATCACAATGTTAAATGATATATACTACAATTTAATACTATGCACCACTATAAATTATTGTTAGAATTAAGATGAATGTTAGTTTAAATTGTAGTTAGAGTTAAGATCAAGGTTAGTTAAAGATTAGAGGACATTTGCACCTCCTTTTTTGTACAAACATTAAAAATATATATCACCATTAACAATATAATACATAGCATAATAATAATAATGTGCAAACAATAACAAAACTTAATAACTTATTTATTTGAGAAAAGTTGAGTCTCTCTATGTGGCACCGAATTTTAGTAGGCTAAGATGACAAATGCTGAATATGAAGATGAAGAGGATTAACTGCAAATTAGAATTGATGACCACATTGGGTGGTGTTGTAGAAAACAAGTGGAATGCAAAAGACAATTGTTTTGTGTAGGGTGGTTGTTCTGAGAATTAATATAACCTTGTTGATAGTTTGGGATCCAAATTTGTTTTCACCCAAATCTACAGATTTCCCTTTTCCCAGAATTTGATGTAGTGTAAGCAAGCATTTTGTTCTAACTAAAAAGTGCACACAATTGCCTACCCAGTTATTCTTATCCATATCCATTTGTAATTAATATAAAAACATGGAGGAAGTCAAGCCCTCAAGTCAATGTTGCCAGCTAGGTACTATCATTATCATAATGGTTGTGGAAGGTCACATGCCTTTCCTGTCAATTCATTGGCAAGTCTTAACATAGGTAGCCTATCGACTAATAAAGAAGGATGGACAGATGAGAGAGGAATAGAAACTAGCATATCCTTAGAGTTAAAATCCATACATGTATGTTGAAAAATATCATAATGGTTAGAAAATTTAAAATGTAACATACGACTCAACTTTGTTACTCTTAACACTAAATGGGAGAAAAAATTACAAGCTATTGTGTATAAGAATGTTGAATTGTACTTGGCAAAGATCTTATGAGCTTGGTCACATTGTTCTTGTAGTGAAAAGAAAAATAGAAAGTGGGATCCCTAAGGTTTTGTTAAGGAGAATGTTGTTGAGGGTGGTTCCTTGTCTTTGTCTACCCCTAAGACTTCAATATTGGTGGTGGAAGAAACCAATGTTCAAAAGAACTAAGTTAGTAGGGAGGAAAGTCCCAAGATAAATGAGGACCTCGATATCAATGATAATACTATAGGTTACCCTTTCTTACATGGCTTAATTGATTTTTTGAAAACCCCTAATAATTCTTTGGAGTCTAAAATGCTGATGGTGGGTAATACTTTGGAAGATGGAGATATCTTAGGTGCTGAGGGTGCTACTCTGGTGGAGGTGTTGTTGGAAACAATAGTCCACCAAGGTAACTAAGAGGTGGGGGGGAGGTGTGAATCAACAATCCGACAATTAAAACATTTCTCTTCTTTAAAAAAACTTAACCATTCGACCAAAGTAAACAACAACCATAATAAAATGCACATAGACAATTACACCAGATTTGTTGACTAGGGAAACCCTTGATCAGAGAGAAAACTCCAGTGGGAATGATGCCCACAAGATGATGTACTAATATAAATATTTCCTTGTTAGAGGATGGACCCTATTAGGAGTCTATTACAAAATTTAGTAAAATGAGTCCATGTTAGGAGACTTTGAATCCCTATTAGGAGATTTTAACCCTTTTAGGATTTGTAGTACAATGTATACAAAATGAGCCCACTGCCCAAACATGCAATTTCAACTACAAGATGAGCTCACCACTCAAACATGTAATTCACTATTATCTTCCTCTTTCCTCTATTCTGTCAACCATACCAATCACTTTTAGACCTTGTAGACTAGGTCATGAACCTCAAATCCAAATACCAAACCTCAGATCACTCAGCAAAACTTCAACAATGAAGTTTCCTTCACTTCCACACTGCTCTGATAAACTTCACTTTCTGCACTCTCTGCTACTTCTCAATAATTCAAATCCACACTTATGATAAAGGAAAATGTCCTTCCTTTATAACAAGTCCATAAAACAATTCCCTAAGTCAACTGTTAGACCTTCTCAATTAATTATTATAGGACCACACTAAGAACACGTTACACTCAACAGTAACATAAATTTTCTACCTTGCAACTTGAATAACTTTTCATACATGCAATGTTATGATGAGCAATCTTAGCCATGTCATCACCAATATGTCTTCTTCATGTCCTCCACCTTGATTCTCAGAATAAAAACTCTACTAAGAGATATAACAAGTTTACTAGAACATGCCTCTGTAAACTCTATCTCAGAACATACATCACCAAAACTTATATAACCTCTTCTAGACTTATCCTTTCTTCTTCCAACATTAACTATATATACCATATACTTAGAAGTATCTCCCATAACCTTGGACAATGTAAACACTCAACTAGCCGTCTATACCAACTCAATCAATGAAAAACTCAATCATGAATGTAACATATCATCATAGCAGTACTCCCCCATAGGAATATCATCAACATTCATGCCTCCAACCAATCTTCTAACAGGTGTTGTGTAAATATAGAAATAGGAATACTATGGGTGATATGGGGGATTTGGGCATATCAAAACAATTGTGTTGGGGTGACAACTCTTGCCCTTACACTCTGAATCTAAGGGTGGTTCATATCAATCCATCTATTTCCCCTCTCATGGAGATGACTAACTTGATTGGGGAGGCCTAGTGGAGATATTTTTGGCCCCCTCTTCACTGTTGGGAAGTGATATTTTTTATTAGTATATCCCAAAGAAAAGAAGAGGAAGTAAGAAGTAGATGTAGGCAATGATATTAAACAAGGTAGACCCTCAAGAAGGACCATGAGAACAAAGCAGATAGAAAGGTAAATACTATTCTTAGGAATAAATACTAAAATTTTATTTTCCATACTTGTAGTGATTAGACTTATTTCCTTTTAATATATATGCCCCAATATGAGGGCATCGAGATTGGTTGCTTGAAATGAAATCTGTAACTTTATGGAAAATAATATGGGTCTAAAGTTTATATGTATGGATGATTTTAATACCCTGATTTTTTTCTTCTAAAAATATTGTGGAGTGGTTGATTTTACTAACAACATGCAAAATTTGGTTGATTTCATTAATAGGAATGATCTATAGGATGTGGAGCTTCAAGGAACCCAATCTAGATAGTCAAATAATAAAATAGTTAGGACCTTATATAGGTTAACGTTGATAGTTACTTGTCTCAACGGATTGGCAGAAGTTGACGATAGAATAGTTAGGACCTTATATAGGTTAACGTTGATAGTTACTTGTTTCAATGGATTGGCAGAAGTTGATGACCTCTTCCTTCTCAGCTCTACCTTGCATTGTCTCAAATCATTCTCTAGTCCCATTCAATTAGATGTATGTTTTCATTTGTTGTCCTAGACCAATCCACTTAATATTATGTGGTAGTCCCATCTTGATTTCAGGAATTACATCAAAAAGTGGTGGAGTATTGCTATAGAAGGAACATTTATGTATAGACTGGCTAAAAATATTGAAAATGTGAAAAGGAATGTGATAGATTGGAGCAAACACTCTTTTGGAGACATATTTAAGAATAAAGGTAAAATTGAGGAAAAAAATTAACCATCTCTCATGAAACATGGCCAATAGAGATGATACTATTAATACTCATAGGGAGGAGGAAGATTACAAAACTAAGTAGAATGAATTAATTACTAGAGAAGAAGTGTATTGGAAGCAAAGATATAGAATCCAATGGCTCATGGAAGGAGATATGAACACTTCCTCTTTCATAGATCAACCTCCAAGCATAAGATAATAAATACCATTCTAACCTTAGAAGATAATAACAATAACCTTTTGAGGGAGAAAGATGGTATAGAGAGATGTCTAATGCCTATGCCAAACCTAACAAGATAATTGATTCTAATGTTAGGGACACTCTTATCATTTCTTTGTCAATAGTGTTGAATGTTGAGGATAATTATATCATTACAAGCCCAGTCTCCTAGGAGGAGGTTACAAAAATAGCTTTTTCCATCAAAGTGTATAAGGCCCCGAGCTTGAATGGTATTCCCTTGGACTTCTTCTAGCACTTTTAGAGGTCATAAAGGTGGACTTGACCACGACTACCAAAGACTTCTTCATGATAAGTAAGCTTTTAAGAAAGTTAAAAAATAATTTTATTGCACTTGTCCCCAAGATGTCTAATCCTAAGGTCTTAGATGATTTTAGACCCATGAGTCTTTGTAGCACTATTTATAAAGGTATCTCAAAGGTTATTGTTAATAGGATAAAACCCTTCCTTGGTCATTTTTTTGGCTTTCCCCAAAAAGGAACAGTCTTATGTTGACACTAATAGACAACAAAGGTTAGAGATACCAACAAATTCGACATTAGAAGAGAAGCTAAAGAGGATACATCAAGGTAATCCTTGAGGGAAGGAGAAGCAAGATCACTTGGTGAAGACAAACAAATTATAGAAGAAGCACCAAAACCTATTGATTAGAAGAGGAGGATAGGTAGAGGTGAGTTTAAGCATACTTTCTATAGATGTAGTAAAGAAGGACATCAACTTATGAATGTTTGTAGAAGGCTAGTGATAAAATAACTATTTTTGTGAATGAGGTTGAAGACTGTATTAGTTAACTTGAGTAGGGAGAGAGTTTGCTAGCTCAAAAAGTATTGTTTAGTGAGAGGACACTAGAACCTTGTTAGACAAGTAATTTTTTAGGACTCGTTGTAATTATGGTAGTGAAATCTATAATGTGATTGTAGATGGTGGTAGTATGGATAACCTTGTTGCTTAAAAGATGGTTTAGACACTTGGTTTGAAGAGAATAAGACATTCTTATCCTTATAGGATTTGTTGGTTGCAAGATGAACATGCTTTAGAAGTGAGAGTGTAATGTCTTCTTCATTTTCAGATTGGGGAGTATAAGGATAAAGTATTGTGTGATATTGTGGACATTAGTAGTTGTCACATATTTCTTGGTAGACCTTGGCAGTATGATTGTAGGGATATGCATGATTGTGTGAAGAATATGATTACTATTGAGAAAGGTGGCAGGAAACATTCCTTGATTCCTTTGCAGAATGTAGAACTCAATAGGAAGAACCTAAGTATTGGTAGCTGAGTTGAGTTGAAGGATTATGAAAGGGTTAGAGATCAGCGTGGAAAGAAAACTCATGGAAAACTAAGGATGGATGTGAAGAAGAAAAAGTGGAATAAGGGAAAGAGTGTACAAGTGGAAGACTTGGAGGATATGTATGTGAGGAACCAGTTTGGGATTTATGTGTTGAATCCTAGAAGAAATTCTTCTAGCTATTGATGATTCAATGAGAATCTGAGGGTACCCTTACTAGTGGTAATCTAGATCCCTACGAATAATTACACAATGAAAAAACAACAATAATGCAAGATTTGATACCAATTCTCAAGACTATTCATAAAATAACTATTTACATGGAATATGACCGATTGTAAGGCCCTCCAAGTTAGGACCAAATACAAAAAGCAATTACAAAACCAATTTTGCAAGATCCCACATGATCCAACCCAATCATAATCCCAGCTAGTCCAGATCCACACTCTAGTAGAAAACCCCAAGGAAATCTCAACTTGTGCTTGCAAGCCAGCAAGAAATCTCCTAGTTTACCAAGCCTTGGCTACTAGCCCTTCTCAAAATTTTCTCCTATACTTCATCCTCTTCTTCAAGCTGGATGACTATTTCATAATCTAGCTTAAGGCTCTACAAGACACCCCTACTTATACCCAACTAAGCCACAAGTCAACCTATCCTATTACAAATTAAAATAAACCCTTACATTAAATATTTGCATAAGCCACAAGTTGGCTACAACACTCATTAACTACCACAACCCAAATCAAATTCCAAAAGTTGTCTCATATACAATTTAGGCACTACATAGACCAAAACCAAACTGAGTGTTAGAAACCACCGTCGAGCATCAACCTTCCACCAAGGATAACCAATCTCCATCATTGATTGAGCCAACTTGAGTAATACTATTGCCAAGTCCCAGTGCAAACTGAGCCACAATATATGTCAAGTGCCACATTTATGGACCAAGTCTCTTCACTAATCGAGCAACTTATGAAACACTATTGTCAAGCTCCCAGAGTAAAAAAAGCTTAGAATACCTTCTAATTATCCGAAGCATCATTGAATGCCTTCATTAACCAAGTCACTTAGTTAACACAAAAACCATGAACAACTCAGTATTGACCAAGTGTCACCTCTTCACTGACCAAGTTCTCCAACTCTAAAGTCAAACCACACCAACATGTATGATTTATAGCCAATCAAGTATTATCTTGCATCAGACACCGTAGGTTTGAAAAAATGTTCTTAATAGCTAGAAGAACATCTTTTGGGATTCAACACATAAATCCCAAATTTGTTCTTCACATACGTATTCACCAAGTCCTCAACTTGTATGCTCTTTCCATTGATCTTCTTTTGCTTCTTCACATCCATTCTTAGTGTTCCATAGATCTTCCTTCCACACTGATCTCTAACCCTCTCATAATTCAACTCAACTTGGATACCTATCCTTAGGTTCCTTCTACTGAGCTCTTTATTCTACAAAGGAATCAAGGAATGCTTCCTACCACCTTTTACAATTGTAAACACATTCTTGACACAATTGTGCACAACCCTACAATCATACTGCCAAGGTCTACCAAGAAACAAATGAGAATTTTTCATGTCCACAATATCAGACAACACTTGATCATTATACTGCCCAAACTAGAAATCAATAAGGTACTGCTCCCTCATTTCTAAAGCATGCTCACCTTACAACCAACCAATCCTATAAGGATAAGGATGTCTCACTCTCTTCAAACCAAGTTTCTAAACCATCTTCTTAGTAACATGGTTATCAATACTACCAGCATCCACAATCACATTGCAAACTCTACCACCAGACCAACAACAATTCTTGAACAAACTTGTCCTCTAATAAGATTCCAATTTTATCTGACCAATCAATACTCACCAAACTAGTAAACTCTCTCCTTGCTTAGGTTCACTAGTAGGGTTTACAACCTCATTCACAATAGCATCTCTTCTGTCACCAGCCTTAGGAAATTCATAAGATGTGTGTCTTACTTTACTACATTTGTAGCAAGTACCGTTAAACTTACCTCTACATGTCCTCTTTTGATCAACAGGTTTTGGTTTATCTTCCGCACTCAGTTTAGTCTTTTCCGAGTAGTCCAACTTCTCCTTCCCTCTAGAATTACCTTGAATTTTTCTCTTCAACTTATCTTGTTCCTTCAGGGCATACTAATAAGCATCCTCAACCAATCAATCTTCAACATATCAACCTCATCTTGGATATTGAATCTCAAACCATTAATGTATCGAGCTACCTTCTTCTTTGACAATCCTCCATGCCTAGAGTAAATAGTCAACTTGTAGAACACCTCAGTATAATCTTTCACAGTCATATCTTCCTGCTTCAAATTCTACATCTTCTTAATCAAATTGAGTTCATAATCAACATGAATGAACCTAGCCTTCAACATAGTTACCATCAACCTTCATCTAGTGATCTTCATTTTGCCTTCCTCGTTGTCTCTTTGTAGGTTTTTTAACCAAAGGGAAACATTTCATTTCAACTTAGTTTGTGTCAACCTTACTTTGAGTAGATCCTTAATATCATCAAGCTCAAAGTAGTCTTCCAATTTACCAATATGATAAATTAGGCCTTTAGGATTCAAAGTAACTAGAAAATTAGAAACCTCCATCTTGTGCTTCGACTTCAATTGAGATCCAAGCCTAGAAAACTAACCAACCCTATTTTCCATAGGTCTTTCCACATGATTAGTTCTATCCTCACCACTCGATCCAACAACTTCAAAGTCTTTAGCAACCTCCTCATAACCATCTTCAATACCTACATGCTATGGACACTTATGATTTCAACAATCATATCACTCTTCATTAACACCATCTTCTCTAAGAGCCTTGCTTCCACAACATCATAGAGTTCATCAATTGCCCTAGGGTCCAATCTTCTTGGAGGCATCTTCCAAGATCCTTTGCAAACCCAAGGTAATAAATCCACAAATCTAGAAGATTAATCAACTCCACAAGATCAACCTTCACTTCCATCCTTCACCCAAGTCCTGGTGCAAATGTCCTTTACTTCAATGATCGATCTACACACATAGGAAAAAATGGGCTCTGATACCACATGGTGTAATGAGAATATAAGGGTACCACTACTCGAGGTAATTTGGATCCCTACAAATAACCAGACAATGAAAACACAACAACAATGCAAGATTTTGATACCAACTCTCAAGACTCTATTCATAAATTAATTGTTTACATGAAATATGCCTGACTGTAAGGCCTTCTAAGTTAGGGCCAAATGCAAAAATAAATTACAAAAATAGTTTTGCAAGATCCCTTAAGATCCAACTTAATCCTAATCCTAGCTAGTATAGATCCAGACTCTGGTAGAAAACCCCAAGGAAATCTCAACTTGTGCTCACAAGCCCACCAAGAAATCTCTTGGTTTACCAAGCCTCAGCTACTAGCCCTTCTCAAAATTTTCTCCTAGACTTCAACCTCTTCTCCAAGCTAGATGACTACCTCATAATCTAGCTTAAGACTCCACGAGATTCCCCTAACTATAACCAACTAAGCCACGAGTTGGCCTAGACCATTAAAAATTAAAATAAACCCTCACATTAAATATTTGCATAAGCCACAAGCCCGCTGCAACACTCATTAACTACCCACAACTCAAGTTAAATGCCAAAAGTTAGTTAATAGACAACTTGAGCACCACAAAGACCAAGACCAAATTAAGTGTCAAAAACCACCACTGAGCATCAATATTCCACCAAGTATAATCGAGCTCCATCATTGACTGAACCAACTTGAGCAACAATATTATCGAGTCCCAGTAAAAATTGAAACATATTATACGTTGAGTACCACCTTTACAGACTGAGTCCCTTTACTAACTGATCAAATCTGGCAACACTACTGTTGAGCTCCCACAGTGAAGTGAGCTTATAATATCTTCCAAGTGTCCCAAGCATTGCCAAATGCCTTCATTAACCAAGTCACTTGGTCAACACAACAATGATAAACAACTCAGTATCGACCAATTATCACCTCTTCACTGACTGAGTTCTCCAACTCCAAAGTCAAACCACACCAACATGCATGATTGCTAGCCAACCAAGATGCTCCTGCATCAAGTGAGAATATCTTTTTTCACCTGGGGTGTCTAATGTAGCAACATCCTAATTTTTTTAGCAATCTTGCATGTTGGAGGTATTTTGGCTTTGGAGTTAGGAGACTCAATTAAATAAAGATGTGTGGCTTAGTCATTTTTTTGGTGGTACTCAGTAGGTTAAGGTACTTGACATACATTGGGAGCTTAGGTTATACTGCATGGCTCAATTATGCTTGGTTTCTATGTGTTGGAAGCATGAATGCTGATGATAATTCAATGGGGGAGTATTGTATAAACATGATTAGATCATTATCATGATGATATGTTACATTCATGAATGTGTTTTTCATTGAGGTCAACATAGTAATTTTTTGTGGTATCTGAAAAAAGAACAACGGTAAAGATCAAGTTGGTATTGACAGATCATTGAGTATTTTTACTAGCGAGGTTAAAAGGAGATACTGCTAAGTGTCTAGTAAATGCAACTAACCTCAAGAGCAAAAGATATTAAGTCTGGAAGAAGGTATGCAAGTTTTGGTGAAGACTGTTCTAAGATAGAGTTTATAGAAGCATCTTCTAGTAAACTTATTATATCTCTTAGCAGATTTGTTACTCTGAGAACCAAGGTTAATGGCATGAATAAGACATGTTGATGATGACATGGCTAAGCTTGCTCATCATAATATTACATGTACAAAAAGTTATTCAAGTTACAAAGTGACTGGTTGATGTTATCGCTAAGTATAATGTGTTCTTAATGAGGTCTTATAATAATTAATTGAGAAGGTGTAATAGCCGACTCAAGGAATTTTTTTATGGATTTGGTATAAAGGAAGGACACTTTTCTATTTTATGTATGAATGGTTGCATGAAGCACGAAGAACAGAATAGAAGAGAAACAAGTTGATATGCGAGGATAAGCAAAGTAGAGCAAAGTTGGAGAAAAATTTGTTGCTGAGATTTCATTTAGAGATTTAAGGTTTGATATTTGGATTTGAGGTTCTTGACCTAGTATACAAGGTCTGACAGTGATTAGTCCAGTTGATAGGATAGAGGAAAGAGGATAAAGCATAGTACGAACAATTATTTTGCAATGAATAGTTGAGAGGTCAATTGGACAGTGAAGTTTAGTGGTCTTGTCCTAGAAGATGTTTGGACAGCGGGTCCTTCTGCCTTCTACAACTCCTAATAGGGTTGGCACAACTCCTAATAGGGTTGACACAACTCCTAATAGGGTTTGAATCTCCTAACAGGGATTCAAAGTCTCCTAATAGGGACTCTTATGTATTGAATTTGTTTATAGACTCCTAATAGGGTCCATCCTCTTATTAGTATATCTTTGTGGGCATCATTCCCACTGAGGTTTTCCCTTTGATGAAGGGTTTCCCTAGTTAACAAATATAGTACAATTGTGTATGCACATCTTGTTTTATTTATTATTTATTTTGATTGAATGGTTAAGATTAATTAAGCTTGATAAATTTTTTAATTGGATAACTGATTCGCCCCCCACCCCTCTTAGTTATCTTGGTCGACTATTATTTCTAACAATTGGTATAAGAGAATTAGGTCCTTGAAGGATAAGCTTAGAAGCATTGGGAGATTAGTGGCAAGTTATTTTAGAAAAGATAGTCCTAAGTTTGATGGAGGAAATTTTGATGCCTAGAAGATGGAGCTTCTTGGTGAGGAATTAGAATTGTGTACAGATTTGAGCACTGAGTTTTTGAATAGAGGCACAACAAAAGATAGATCCAGATCTGAAGAAGACATGGAAATCAAAGACGGTATTGATCTGCTTATGAAAAGAGAGAAAGAAGGTATGGAAATTTTTTCTTGTTGGACATTTAAAGAGTTTGGTCATTTTTCATCGACATGCCCTAAGAGAGTAATGAATACTAGAAAGAGTTCTCTTTCTGATAAAGATGAAGAATTTAAAGCAAGTATGTAAATATTCTTGAATGATTGTGATAATGAGCTTGAATTGGTTAAGGAAAAGGAAGTATTAGAAGAGATAGCATTGGTAACTATTGTTGATCCAAAGGCTAACCATGAAAATGTGGAAGTTATCATTAACAATGATTTGTAGAATGGGAATCAGATTGAAAAGAAAAGATTCAATGCTAGAGAAAAAGAAAGAGTTGAGTTGAAGACTCTTGAACAAAATGGCATTGCAGAAAGAAGAAACAAGTTAGTAATAGAAGAAACAATAGCTATGTTAGCTGGGAATCATGTAACCAAGAAATTTTGGAGAGAAGCTATGAATACATCAGTCTACACTATGAACAGAGTGCAAGTCAGGAAAGACACAAACAAGATCCCTTATGAATTATTGTTTGGTCACTCACCTACAGTTAAGTATTTCAAATTTTTTGGCAACAAATTTTATATCAAAAGAGATGATGATGTTGGTGAATTTAATGCTAGAAGTGATGAAGGTATGTTTATTGGTTATCCATTAAAAATAAGAGCTTATAGATGTTATAATATGAGAACTAAGACTATTGTTGAAATTGCAAATGTAAGAGTTGATGAGAAATTTAGGATACAAGAAAGAATAGTTGACTACAATTCTAATGATGAGAATTTTTTTGTTAGTAAACCAAGGAATGATGAAGTATTCTTTGAGACTAACAATGATTTTTATAATTAAGGAGAGCTAATGTAGGAACAAAGTTCATAACCTAGAACAAATCCAAGAGTTGAGATAACCACTCCTACTTCTAGTAAGAATATGACAAAGAATCATCCACCAAAGCAGATCATCGGCAACAGAGATAAAGGTGTGATGACAAGAAGTAGAATCAATGAAGAACTATGTCTGATATCTCAAGTAGAACCAAATAACATAGATGAGGCATGCAAATATGACTATTGGAAGCAAGCCATGAAAGAAGAATTGGATCAGATAGTGAAGAATGAAACATGGGAATCAGTCCCTCGATTAGCAGACAAGAATATGATAGGAACAAAATGGGTATTCAAGAACAAGATGAATGGACAAGGTGAAGTTGTAAGGAACAAAGAATTATTGGTATGTAAAGGTTATTCACAACAATAAGGAGTAGACTATGATGAAACTTATTCTCATGTGGTAAGAATTGAAGCAATAAGGTTATTCTTATCCTATGAAGCACATAAGAAATTCAAAGCGCATCAGATGGATGTCAAGTCAACATTTCTAAATGGAGAACTGGAAGAAGAGGTATCCATAGATCATCCTAAAGGTTTTACTTTAATAGATGAAAAGGATATGGTATGCAAATTAAAGAAAGCATTGTATGGCTTAAAACAAGCAACCAAAACCTAGTATGCAAGCTTGGACAAGAATTTGACAAAACTTGCATTTAGCAAAGGTATGGTAGACAATAATCTACACTAGAAAGAAATAGATGATAGATTGATGCTTTTGGTAATATTTGTTGATGATATCATATTTGGAGGAGATGATAATGAAAGTGACAAGTTTTTAGAAGAAATAAAGAAGAAATTTGAAATCAGTATGATAGGGGAAATGAAATACTTCCTAGGATTATAGATTGTACAGGATAAAGAAGGAATCTTTATTTCTTAGACTAAGTATTTGAAAGATCTATTGAAAAGGTTTAGTTTGGAAACATGTAAACCAATTGGAACACCTATGATAACTAGACATAAGTTATCTACAAAGGATGAGACAACTACTATTGAGTAGAAGAAGTACAAATCTATGATTGGAGGATTGTAATATCTGACTCACACAAGGCTAGATATAGTAAATGTAGTTGGAATTATTGCAAAATTTCAAGATGATCCTAGAGAAGCATATTATGAAGTAGTTAAAAAGATATTTAGATATTTGGAGGGAACACTAGAGTTCAGATTGTGGTATGACAAATCTAATGATTTCACTTTATATGCTTATACTAATGTTGATTGGGTAGGAAGTATGGATGATAGAAAGAGCACTAGTGGTGGAGAATTCTTTCTTGGAGGAAGATTGGTTTCATGGTTAAGGAAGAAGTAGGACTGTATCTCACAGAGTATAGCAGAGGCAGAATATGTTGTAGCAACAAACAATTGTAATCAACTTGTTTGGATGAAGCAAATGCTAAAGGATATTAGGATAGAACTCAATGAACCTATTGTCATACATTATGATAATACAAGCACAATGAATATGTCTAAGAATCCAATGTTGCATTCTAAGACTAAGCACATTTCTATCAAATATCACATATTGAGGGGGAGAGAGAGTCATAGAAAAATAAATTAGATTGGAGTATGTAAGCACTAAAGAGAAGATTACAGATATTTTCATCAAGCCTCTTCCCAAAGAGACTTTTGAGTATTTGTGAGCTATGCTAGGGGTTATGCCCCTACCTACATCAGAATAGATGATGCAAGAGTGCATTAATCCAGTGATATAGAGCACTATGGTTTGTCTAGATTGAATGCTGATGCTTCCTATATGGGGGAGTATCTATGATGGACAGAGTCATCTAGGACTCTTGATGGATGTTTTTTTGAACAGTGCCTTTGGACACTTGAGCAAGTTAGAGACAATTGTTGCAGAGATAGATGGTTGCTGAAACCTTTGACATTGATGTCAATGGGGGAGAGATTGTAGCATGAAAATATTTTGATATAGCATACATTGAGGTATATCAATGGGGGAGAATGATTGATGAAGATGATTTGAAAAGAAAGGATAACAGTCTTTACAATTGGTATTCTTGGAACTAGATGTTTTTCATCTATGTTGCCATCAATGCCAAAGGGGGAGATTACTGGAAGCATGAATTTTGATGATACTTCTATGGAGGAGTATTGTAGAAACATGATTATATCATTATTATGATGATATGTTACATTCATGACTGTGTTTTTCATTGATGTCAACATAGCAGTTTTCTATGGTATCTGACAAAAGAACAACAATAAAGATCAAGTTGGTACGGATAGATCGTTGAGTATTTTCACTAGAAAGGTTAAAGAGAGATACTATTAAGTGTCTATTATATGGAGGTAACCTTAGTAGAAAAATATATTAAGTGTAGAAGAAGTAATGCAAGTTTTGGTGAAGACTGTTTTGATATAGAGTTTACAGAAGCATGTTCAGGTAAAATTTTTATATCTCTTAGAAGATTTTTTATTCTAAAAAGCAAGGTTAAAAGTGTGTAGAAGACATGCTACTGATAATGTGGCTAAGCTTGCTCATCATCATATTACATTTATAGAAAGTTATTCAAGTTAAAAAGTGACTGATTGATGGTATCACTAAGTATAAAGTGCTCTTAATGAGGTCCTATAATAATTAATTGAGAAGGTGTAATAGCTGACACAGGGAATTGTTTTATGGATTTCGAATAAAGGAAGAACATTTTCCTTTGTTATGTATGAATGATTTCATGAAGCATGAGGAGCAGAATAGAAGAGAAACAAGTTTATATGCGAGGATAAGCAGAGCAGAGAGAAGTTGGAAAAAAATTTGTTGCCAAGGTTTTATTTAGAGATCTAAGGTTTGATAGTTGGATCTAAGGTTCATGACTTGGTCTGCAAGGTCTAATAGTGATTGGTTTGGTTGATAGGATAGAAAAAAGAGGATAAAGCATAGTACAAACAATTATTCTACAAGGAATATTTGAGAGATTAGTTGGATAGTGAAGTTCAATGGTCCTTCTACCTTCTACAACTCTTAACTGGGTTGGAATCTCCTAACATGGATTCAAAGTCTCCTAATAGGAAATCTTATGTATTGAATGTATTTATAGACTCTTAAGAGGTTCCATCATCTAACAAGGAATATATCTTTATATCTTTGTGGGCATCATTCCCATTGAGGTTTTCCCTCTGATCAAGGGTTTCCCTAGTTAACAAATCTGGTGTAATTGTGTATGTGCATCTTGCTATGGTTTTTATTTAATTTGATTGAATGGTTAAGATTAAGTAAGGTTGATAAATGTTTTGATTGGATAACTGATTCAGCCCCCCTCTTAGTTATCTTGGTGGACTATTATTTCTAACACTATGTTAACCGAGTAGCTTGGTCAATGAGGGGGGCTCAATTGTTGGTGGACTCAACACATACTAGTGCTTGACGATACTTGTGTGAGCTCAATTATGCTTGGAGTTTTGCTAATACTCAACAGTGGTTTTCTCATGCTTAGTCATGTCTTGGTTTCTATTTTAACCAAGTTGTCTGTGTTTGGTTTCTAGAGTGAGTTGACTTGTGGCTTAATTGTACATTTAATGCAAGGATTTATTTAAATTATAACTTACTAGACCAACTAGTGGCTTAGTTTGGTAGAAGTAAGGGGCCTTGTGGAGTTTTGGATATAATCATCAAGCTTGGAGAAGAGGATGAAGCATAAGAGAAAACTTTGAGAAGAGCTAGTAGTTGAGGCTTGAGAAACAAGGAGATTGCTTTGCAGCTTGCGAGCGCAAGTTTAGATTCTCCTTAGAGGTTTCTACCATAGTGTGGATTTGGACTAGCTAGGGATTAGGTTGGATCTAGAGGATCTTGCAAAACTATTACTTTCTTTGTATTTGGTCGTAATCAGGAAGGCATTAAAGCATGGCACATTGCATGCAATTTTTTATTTTATGAATAAAGAGTTGTAAATTGGCATTACATCTAATATTTTGTGTTGTATTACCATTGTGTGGTTATTTTTGGGGGCTACGACATCTCCTTTGGGGACTCTCCTACTTTCACTACGTCACTTTGGCAACACATCCAATATTTTGGAAAAGGATATTGCCTTATATTAGGGCTTGAGACTTGTTGTCAGTCTATGATGAAATCACCTTTGTAATGAAGGAGACTCAAACATTATTGCAGAAAGTGTTAAAGGAAATATGGAGTTGTGATGGTCTTGTACGCTAGAATTGTGTACTTCTCTAAATCCTTCTATCTAAGGTATTCCTTGACTTGGAAAGCTTGGAATTTGGCTTAGAGCTACCTAGTCATGGAGTGCAAAGGTGTGTGCATAAGCATATAGAGAGATCTCAATTGAGCTATAGAGATGCAACCCTTGCTAGTAGACCATGAAATGGGAGATTTTTCTAGACAAGAGCAAGAGTTCTAGTGTCAAGGAAATTAACTAGACTAAGAAAAATAATCGTGTTACAACCATTTTAATTAAGATAAGTGATCTAAGATAATGCAAAAGGAAAATAAAATTATTGAAAATTGTTTAAACTAGTATGAAAATGCAAAAAATGAGATAAGAAGTAAGAAGTTCTCCACAAGTGCTCCAAGAAAACTTGTCAAGAAACCTGCAACATAACAATAGCTTAAAATTGAGATCCTTAGAGGGGGAGAGAGCCCTCTCTTTGAAAGGTATATAAATGGTTGAGATCAAGATCAATAGATGAAGGATCAAGGGTGGGGGTTGACTTTTGGCATGATCCATGTGCAAGATCAAATCAACCAATGAGAGAGAGTTGACTTTTTATGTGAGACAGTCTTTTCTTTTAATTTGTAAAAAGGAAAAAGACTTTATGTATGCAAATTGAGTGGGTTAGAAGAATGGGGTCTTTTATTTAATTAAAAGATGACATGTTCTTTTAATCAAATATGGACTTAGGATATTGTAGTCAAACTATAGGTTAAAATAAAATAAATTGATTTTTTGAAATTTGGCCTAGATACTGATTAAATAATCTAGCCATAATGTTGAGAAGGGGGTAATAGTCTAGATGACCATTTTTAGGTGATTATATTTTCCCCTCTTTTACTAATGTGTGATCGTTCTGGGAATACATTATGTCAAATAATAGAGAAGCCAAGTAGGTAGCAACAGATAGAGCAATCTAATTTGAAAGAACAAAAATGTAGAATGAGCTAGCAAGTCTTGAATGCACAACCTGGTAGCGATAGTATTGACCACTAGGAGAAAGAAGCAATATCAGGACTCAAGAAGAGTACTAACATCAAGCAAAATTGATAGATTGAGAGAAAATGAAAGGATCAAGCATATGCTCCTGAGAATATAGATAGCTATAGCAAGCAAGTGATGATAGAATATTTCTTCCCCCTCAAGATCAAAATTGAAATGAGGTAAAGGGAATGGAGAAATGAGAAAGATATAATTAAAATAATAAAAAGTAAGGTCCATGATGACATATAAGTGACTAAAACCAAAGAGTGACCATAAGGAAGTGATAGAATGCCCCACTTTGACTAGAGTTGACTAAGAAGGATAAAGCATGTGAATTAGGTAAAATTAAGTAGAAAGATGATTTAGAAAGGAAATATGTGAGTTGAAGTGGGTATGAAGTGTAGAAATGAAGAATGAAGATGCCCCAATGAAGATTCAAACATTAGACCTTAAAAGGCCAACTAACTACATAGAAGAAGATATAATTTTAAAGTGCAATTTTGACTATCAAGATGAACTTAGATTTTGATTTTGATCTTAAAAATGGATCCAGGATGTTGAAATTAGCTAGGGGTGCAAATTTTATGAAATTATGAGGAGTTTGAAAAATGGGTCAAAATTAGGTTTGGGGACTATATAAGGGGTCCAAGGGCCATTTTCAATTCATTTGTCTTTTGTGAATCTTGAGAGCCTTTGAGTGGTCTGTGAGAGAATGATGGCTCTAGCAGGAATTCTAATCCACAAACACCATTTTTAGAGTAGGTATGAGGCCTTAATATATTTTCAAAAAATTTACGCTTTTCGAGTCATTTAATGCCTTTTTGACATTTTTAACACTTTTTATGAGTATCATGTGATACTTTTAGAGTATCACATGCCTACTCTAAGAAGTATCACGTGATACTTTTGATGACAAAAAAGTATCGTAAACTATACACGGTATATTCACGTATTCATGAGACTTTAATGCAGAGTGTAGATAAAATGACAACGAACTAAACTAAACCCAATAAATCATAGTCAAAATGTAAACTCTATGAACCTCCCATGTTTCCCTAACTACAATCACTAAGAATTCTCTCAGACCAGCATCTTGGTGACAATTCTAGAATAAGAGTATGCTTTAAATGCAAATCTATAAGAATGCCCACAAGATCTATGACTATAATGCAGATTATATGCGGGTAACAACTCTAGAATGCTATTAAATGGATATGCAATAAGATAAATATGTGCTAAAATGATTCTTAATGACATGAAAAGAAAGCTAAAATGCTATCAAAATGACATGAAATAGCTAAGATAACAATTCTAGCATAATAACTCTAAATGTGCTTATAGTGTAGATGCCTAAAACTTGGGTCCTTTAGCTCTTGAATTCTCCTCCTATTTATAGGATTTAAGGAGGGATTGGGGTTGTGTGCTAGAAAATGTACAAATTGCTGGAAGCCTAAAGAATCAAGCTAATTTAAAAGAAATCCACAAAAGCAACCAACAAACCAAAATTCCAACCACCTCTACTACTCAACAAGGGCGGCTATGTGTAGCCATTGTTGGTGTATCTTTGATGGAGGGTGTGTTTGGTATGCTCTCACAAACACAACAATAAGTAAATCCCTTGTGTGGAAGTGCAAATGTGAGTGTGAGTGCAAAGTGAATGTGTAATATGATCCTAGACTATATGAAAAGAAGAATACTTTCAAGATATGACTATGGAGGAAGTCACACTCAAAGGCACTCTATGATGCAATGAACATGAAATTATGAAAACTATCTATGGATGCAAGCTATAACTAGAATGAAAACTAAAACTAGAATGTAAACTAAATGTGAATGCATAACAAAAACTAAGATGCAATACAAAATGTAAATCTTACCAACTATCAAATCACTAATATGCAGCCTATGAACTCAATATGAAAATGTAGCTATAATGCAAGCTCTCAATGTGGTGATTCTAGACTCAAAGCGACGACGTGTCAATGCAATCCAATAATCTCCATATGCAATGCTTGAGACAAGGCTTCTATTTAAAGACTCTCAGAAAACATCTAGAAGGTGTCTAAAAGATAAGGATAAGAATTAACAATTAAGCACCTTATCCCATATTCTTAGTTGGGAGGATAAAAATGATGAGGTGGCACATGTATATAGAAAATTCTCAAGTTGTAGACACTATGTGCTTAAAAAGAAATGTAAACCCTTATGATGACAACTCATAAGAGTACACATACTCTTAGGCTTATGGATATAAATTAGGATAAAGATTAAATTAAATAAAATTTAATTTAATCAAGGTCTAGAAGAAATTAATAGGATATGGAGGATTTAAATAAATAAAATTTATTTAAAAAAGGGAATAAATGGAGAATCATGTGTTAAATTAAATTTAACACATTAAGGCTAGGAGGTATTTAAATTAAATTTAAATACTTAGGCCAAAAATGAACTCATTTAATTAAAATAATTTTAATTAAATAAGTAGAAGAATGTGACCATTATTAATTAAATTAATAAAGTCATTCAGGACAATTTTTAGTGTCTACATTTTGCTCCTCTTTGATGTAGTGTTGGCACGACATCATATTAAAAAAAATAAAATGCAGGTTGCCCCAGAGAAAGAAGGAGAATCCTGATGCCCCCTCACGAAAATTGCACAAAAAATAAAAATTTGGGCAATTTTCGTGAAAAGGTCTTGGAACGGAAAGAAGAGAAAGAAAGAAATGAGAAAAACAGGATGAAAATATGGAGAAATCATGAGACAGACACAGCTCAGAGCAGAGAAGGGCACAAATGGGGTCCATGGGACCTACATAAGCCTCTAAGGGACCCATGAGAAGGTCATTGTCACACCACGAGAAGAGCATCCAGAGCAGCTATGGACACTATCGAGAGATTGCAACTTGGTGAGCACGTTCGGGAGTACCAGAGACCAGCCGTGATGGGGGCACCAGTGAGTCATTTGATCCTCCTAGTAATTTGATAGTTAAACTAGGTTAGACGCATTTATGATGTCCTAAATGCAGTGAAAATTGGTCCCAGGCGGAGACGACAGTCTCCACCTTGTCGTCTGCGCAGACAATAAAGAAGGGATACATGCACCTGCGGAGATGACAAGGAACATCCTGTCGTCTGTACAGACGCTAAGGCTGCGAAGACGACAGACTACAGTCTGTCATCTACACGATAGGGATAGCGGCATCGAAGATGACAGACCTTGCCGTGTCATCTTCGAAAGCAGAGGGGAGACGTCTTCGAATGTAGAGCGGAGATGACAAAACATGTTTTGTGTAAGTGCAGACCAACGTCTTCGCTGATTGCATCTGCGTTGATCAACATCTCTGCTGATCAACATCTCTGCCTGACACAACAGAAATGAGAAATGGTGAGCATGAAATGCCCCATTCTGGGAATGAAATGACTGACTTACTGCATGTCCATGCTGTAGGAGGGCACGGTGTTGTTTAGGTCACGGGAGCACTATCCACCGACCATGGTTATACAGGAGAGACTCACAGATGTAGATTGGGGACATGTGCAATTGTGCGGATTAGAGCATGTCCACGAGTGGCTAGACTTGAGAGCTCACACAGCATAGCTATCGGCTCTCATAGAGCGATGACATACACCCACAGGGAGCTTCCATCTACCAACAGGGGAGGCTACCATCACTCTCCTGGATGTATGGCGGATCCTTAGAGTGCCTATCAGAGGCACATATCTAGAGTATGTAGGTGAGGGAGCTGATCCCTTCCTAAGAGAGTGCTTCGGTAGGCGACGATAGAGACTAACAGTACATCGATCTTGGCTATCCTAGCGGGGAGCCTTGGAGCAAAGACTACCGAGACTGGCAGTATTCCTAGCCTCTTTGATATGGCAGATGCTACCAGATCATGTAGGACATGGGTGGCCTATTGGCTAGGCATGGGTGTTGAGCACCCTATTACAGGAGGATGGCGAGGTCTACTACTAGGGATAGACCATCCTAGCAGAGTTGTATCATGACTTACATATGTGTGCATACCGGACGCAGCGCACGATGGGACCAGGATTGACACTACTGATGGTCTGGTCTTGGGAGCACATCGGGGTTACTCGACCCATCACATAGAGAGAGACCAGGTAGCCTGGAGAGCCATATGCATGCAGATATTGGCCTCCTATCTAGTATACATCGACAGAGTCAGTGGAATTCTGGCATAGGTGCCTTGATGAGATTATTATGTTTGACTGGACTCCTTATGATGGAGTGGAGCACTGGGGGAGAGTACAGGTAGTAGGGGGTGAGGATGATACAGAGGATCAGATGTATCTCCCATTTACACAAACCGATTGCTGGATTATTGGTCGATCCGTTCATGTGATCATGCGATATATGCCTTCTTGGGTGCGACGACAGTTTGGGCGTATCCAGGATGTGGTTCCAGATAGGTTCCTGTATCCTGTAGTGACTCATGAGTATGGTCGGCTATGGGGTTGGGGGACAATGCTACAATTTGCCCAGGCATCATGGTTACCGATGGATAGAGTGCCATGGGTTCATGGTCAGGACAAGGGAGATGCTGGTATGACACCGGCATATGCGCAGTGGTGGGCAACACACCAGCCAGTTAGACTGGCAGTGCTTGGAGTGGTTCCACCAGTAGAGCAGGCACAAGGAGAGGGAGATGGCGCAGGAGATGGGGGACAGGCTACCATGGTAGCAGTGCCAGCTCAGGGAGCACAGCGTGGACCTCATGGCCGTAGGACAGTTGCTAGGAGGGGTGCCGTAGCAGCAGAGGTGCCACCACAGGCACCTCCACAGAGATAGGTACCGGGAGAGGAGCTGGACATAGTCAGGGCTGAGCAGGATAACCTACGAGCAGAGGTTACTAGGCTACAGGGAGAGGTATAGCTGCAGAGAGTGTAAGCAAATAGCACGCAGGAGGCACTAGCAGTTTTATAGGCATGAGTGGATGTAGGGGATTTTGCGGGTATGGTAGTGCATGTTAATGCTAAGGAGCTAGCAAGGTTATAGGGAGAGGTGTCTACCTTGCATGTCAAACGGGCGACATATTAGGCTCAGATCGATGAGTATCGCAGGCAGTGAGACATAGCGAGACAGATGGTTACGCCTGGGGCCAGTGTGACAGTGATGCAGGAGGCCATCTCAGCCAGGCGATCTGAGGCATGGGTAGTACGAGAGGAAGCCTATTACAGGTCACTGTATCATGATACCGTACCTACCGACCAACGACAGCCTGATTTTGAGAGAGGGGCTAGTTCCTGGACCATGGATGACAGAGCTAGATCAGAGCAGTCAGTAGGGCAGAGCCGACCACCTTGAGGGGGTGACACAGGAGGAGCAGGACCCTCATAGCATGGCTCCTGGATTTTGTATAGAGATCCGATATTTTGACAGATATGTGTAGATGCAGCGAGGTTTTTTGTTTAATGATGCATTTGTATTATATGATTCTATATGTATTTGGACTGTACAGACATTAATTCTTTTGTGATATATATACATGACATGAGTTGATGATTCTATATGTGTATGAGTGTTTATGATGCATATGTATGGATTTTATGTGATGCTTATGAGACTGACGTTTATGATGCAGGATGTGATGTAACTTTTCTATATACTATATGATGCTTAACATGTGTGATGCAGATTGGCTAGCGATTATGAGGCTTATGCATTATGATATGTATGTGCCCCTAAATGTAATGCTAATGCTAAAATGAACTAGACTATCTAATGAGCACTAAGAAATGTAATTTGATGAGTAAACTAATACAATCTATACTGAACAATTAATGTAACTTAAAAGGATGAAAAATGAACACTCCACCTAAAGATGCAACCTAATGAATATCTGTCAAAATCATCGCCCATAAAGATCCAGGAGCATAGCATAGGAGGAGGACATAAATAGAAGCTTGTCTCAAGCACAACTCGAATGAAACCCTATATTACATGGACCCTAACTAAGTGAAATCAAGGGATTCTATTGTGTTTATGTGAAAAGCACACCATTATTTTTATTTTGCAAAAGAGTGTATGCATTATATGCTATAGAAGCATAAATGTTAAAGCTCCTTTGCGTAATTGCCCCCATTGCGGCAGGCATTAATATTTGAGACACACACACACACACACACACAGTAAAACCATAAAAGACATAAAGAAAATAAACTACAAAAAACACGAGTAATCCATAAGAGCCATTTGGGTACAACCAAAATATGGATGATCAAGGCGCATGCTAAAAGGTTTCTTATGGATACCCAAAACGACAAACCAAACAAAAGAGACTTCATGACCAAGTAGTCATTTATCTCACAGTTCTTGCCAAGAGCCTTAAGTCTGGAAAAGTGAAAGTCCCCATATCGCCTATAGGAAGGACTCATCCTACGGGGAAATGTTGAATCAAGTGTTTTGTGATAATATGATTGTGTGATTCTGACAGGGGCTTGTGAAACGAACGAACTTCTCGAATCATTAAGCCTCCAAAAGGTGATTTTATGTGTATCCAAGTGTGGTCACTATCGTAAGAGTGTGCAACAGAGTGCGATTAAACAACCATTTGACAGGAAGCATGCTTCGCAAACTTGAGGTCTTGCAAGAATGGAAATGAAAATGAGGCCTCGCAGACAAGAGGTCTTTTGTTGGATTTAGCAACCAGCGAAAGACTAAGTACTACTCTGCACAAATGGAAAAAAAAGGAATAATGGTAGGACATGAAAGGAATGGTTTGGATAGACAATGGATTGGCATTTTTAAAAATTTTTTTTTTTAGGACTTTTTAAAGACTGTACAAGATCTACAAATGCTCAAGCATAAAAGCGCTTGAGATGCTGAATATTTACAGGTTCAGGGAGCGGATCCCCCTCAGGTGTAGCAATCTGATATGCCTCAGAACTATATTTGGCTGTAACAATGAATGGACCTAGCCAATTTGCCTCAAATTTTCTTTTCTTTTCACGGTTCTGGAGATTCCTCATATTATATTGTAGCACTAGATCACCCACTTCAAATTCCCTCGACTGGACCCTCTTATTATATTGTAGTTGGAGGCGATATTGATACACGTGGAGGTGGTTAAGGGCATGGAGGCATCTCTCATCAAGGAGTGCCAACTCTTGCAAGCGAGCAACTCGGTATTCTTCATCGGATATGAGGTTTTGTAGAGAGACTCTAAGGGAGGGTAACTCAATCTCAATGGGTAAACTGGCTTCAGAACCATAGACGAGGGAGAATGGAGTGGCTCCTGTGGGGGTGCGAATGGAGGTTCAATAGGCCCAAAGTGCAGGAGCAATCTGGAGATGCCAATTATGGCCAGTTGCATCAACAATTTTCTTTAGGATTTTCAGGAGGGTTTTATTTATGGCTTCAGCTTGGCCATTGCCTTGAGGGTAGTATCTGGTGGAGAAATGGTGGGTTATTCCAAATTTTTGACATAATGTGGCTACCTCTTGGTTTTTAAATGGGGTTCCATTATCAGTGATAATATCTTGAGGTATACCAAAGCGGAAAATAATATAGTTTAGGATAAATTTAGAAATTTGCTTGCCGGTGATGTAGGTTAAGGGAATGGCTTCAACCCATTTCATAAAATACTCAGTTGCGGCAATAATATACTTGTGGCCATTAGCAGAATTAGGATACACTTGACCAACAAGATCAAATCCCCAATGGGAAAAGGGCCATGGTGTGATGGTAGGTTGCAAGTCTTGGGCAGGAGCGTGTATCAAATTGCCATGCTACTGACAAGGGATACATCTTTTCACAAAATGATATGCATCTGCTTCCATAGTGGGCCAATAATAACCTATCCTAAGAAGCTTTTTCACTAACGTAAAGCCACTAGAGTGGGCACCACAAATCCCTTGGTGAACCTCTTCCAACGCCGTTTTGGCTTCATCTGAATTGAGACATTGGAGGAGGGTTCCATCAAAGTGTTTCCGGAAAAGGGTATCACCTATAATGGTATAGCGAGTGGTTCGGCAAATAAAGGTCTTACTTTGGTTTGGAGTGAGGGTTATAGGAATAGTTTTATGACGTAGATAGGAAAAAATGTCGGCATACCATGGAGACTCAGGACCAACGTTCTCGCACACCACTTCAGAATCATTCTGCTCATAAGCAGGAGTAACAAGATTCTCAACGAGAAACTCACATTTTGGACTATATTCTGGCATGGTGATCATAGAAGCAATAGTGGCCATGGCATCTACTACTTTATTGTTAGCCCTTGGAACTTTTTGAAAGACAATTTTTGTAAAGTGTTGCTTAAGATTCTCAACTATTCGGCGGTAGGGAAACAATTTCTCATCGTTGGTGTGATATTCATCAGTCACTTGTTTGATAACCAGTTGTGAGTCTCCAAAGACAAGAAGATTCTTAATATTCCATTTAATGGCTTGACGCATTCTTGTCACTAATGCTTCATACTCAGCTATGTTATTTGTGCAAGGGAATGAAATTTTGTAAGACTTAGGAATTAAATCCCCTTGTGGTGTTACAAACAAAACTCCTGCCCCCAATCCCTTTTGTGTGAAGGATCCATCAAAAAACAGTTTCCATGATATACTAGGGGCTATAGTCATAATGGTATCATCTGGAAAGTCTGCTAACTGATCTGCAATTACTTGTCCCTTAATAGCTTTACGATCCTTATACACAATGTCGAATTCACTTAGGATTAAGACCCACTTTGCTGCTCGACCAATGAGGGCGACTCTTGACAATAGGTATTTGAGTGGATCAATTTTGGAAATGAGAAATGTAATATGATTAAGCATATAATGGCGTAGTTTCTGTGTACAAAAGACCATGGCCAAACATGCTTTTTCAATAGCAGTGTAATTCAACTCATAACCAGCTAGTGTTCGACTGAGGTAATATATGGCTTGTTCATTTCCATTATCATCTAATTGTGCCAGGAGTGCTCCTAAGGCAACTGAAGTAGCGGAAATGTACAAGATCAATGGTCGTCCTGCTACTGGAGGGACTAAGACTGGAGGATTAGTCAAATATGCCTTGATTTATTCAAATGCTTTTTGGCACAAGCAATCCCATTGAAACTAATTTCCTTTACGAAGAAAATGCTGAAGGGGATGAACTTTATCAGCTAGCTGTGACACACATCTTCTGATTGATTGTAATCTTCCTTGAAAACTGTGAAGCTCTCTTAATATGGTAGGAGTAGGCATATCCATGATGGCCTTTACTTTTGCAGGGTCTACTTCAATTCCTCTTCTGGATACAATGTAACCTAATAATTTACCAGATTTGACCCCAAATACACACTTTTTTGGATTAAGGCGCACTTTGTACTTTTCCAATATTTCAAAAATAGTAGTAAGGACATCAATGTGGGCTTCTCTAGTCTTGGATTTTCCTAAGATGTCATCAACATAGTCCTCCATTATGATGCGTAGAAGATCATGGAATATGGTAGTCATCGCGCGTTGATATGTGGCGCCAACATTTTTCAAACCAAAGGGCATGACTTGATAACAAAAGGTTCCCCAAGGCATGATAAATTCCATCTTATGTTGATCCTCTTCTGCAATCTTGATTTGGTTATAACCGAAAAATCCATCCATCAAAGACAACATCTCATGTCCAGCTGTCAGATCCACGATGATGTCTATGTTGGGTAGCGAAAAATCATCCTTAGGACACGCGAGATTCAAATCTTGAAAATCAGAACAAACATGAATGCCCCCAGATGCTTTTCCCACAGGAACAATATTGGAGATCCACTCAGGATAGTCAATGGGTTGAATGAACTTTGCTTCTAGCATCTTTTGTAATTCTGCCTTGACTAGAAGTGCTACCTTAGGATGCATTTTACGCAACTTTTGTTTTACTAGCTTGATTTTGGGATCAACTGTCAAATGATGTACCACTAAATCTATATCCAATCCAGGCATATCCTTATAGGTCCATGCAAAGTTGATCTTTCCTTTTTTCAAGAATATTGTCATAGCTTTTTGTTCTTCAGGACTCAAGGTGGCAGCAATGTAGGTAATCTGTGGATTATCTTCTGTTCCCAAGTTTATTGGAATAGTGTCTTCATTCAAAATGGATGACTTTTCTGGCAGCAAGGATCTAAATGGAAAATTCAACTCTCCCTCTTCTGGCGCCTCTACGAGGTTTTCACCAGAAGATGCGTCCTTTATTTTATCTTTTTCATCATCCAAAAGCGCCCTAGAAGGGTTTTCACTAGAGGATGTTTCTTTAATTTTTTTATTTTTGTTTTCCTTTTCATTTTTGTGACTAAGAGATTTGATTTGGCTACCAAAGTAGGCTTTTTCATCATATTGGATCTCATGCTCGTAATCTTGAAGATTCTTAAGGCCAAAGAGTGCCATCACTGCCTCATCAGACTTACAAATGTACAAACTTGGTGGCGTATCTTGAAGGTCCTAGTCTATCATGTCCAGGTTAGTGAGAGGTAGATCAATGGATGAAAGGTCATTTATAGTAATGGTATGGACACAATTATTTAGGTCATCTTCAATGTATTGGAAAGGCACTTCGAAGAATTCCTCTTCTTCAGTCTCAGATTCAGGTTCAGCCAAATAGTTGTCAGCAAAGGTAACCTTAGGTTTGAGGGAACCCAAACCGCATCTTTTAGGATAGCTATTAGCTTCTAGGGGTTGTCTAATTCCATTTTCATTTGGGCCAAGACCAGTACCATGATATCCCATGCTTTCAACAATGGGAAGTGCTTTGACATATCTGTCCTTAGGAAACTCCACAGGTTCGTCTTTGCCATCATAATATAACCAATCCAAAATATTATCTTCCATGTGTTCATCACTAAGGGAACCCCAATGTTCAAATGTCATTTTGTTAACTTGCATGGTTTCTTTATTAGTAGAGGATGGCAATTGTGAAGGCTTTCCAAGGGAATGAGGGGAGAGTGGTAATTGTCCAACACACAAGGCATTTTCAAACTTATACTCTCCCATTCGCAAGTCAGTAAAGGTGGTCTTTTTCCCTGTAGTGCTAACTTTATCATCTTCAACTTTCTCTTTTCCTTTACGGGAATTTGAACTCTCATGGGCTGCTTCTAGTACTGTAGGGGAAGCAGTTTCTTTAATGACAAGAGGCTTAGGTATGACTGTACAAAACTCACTTATGGGACAAAGATTTGCCGGAGTACCTTCCAATCTTCTACAAAATTCAAAGGGTGTAGGATCCCCTGGAATTGTAACTTCCCTTCCTTGGTGCGGGAATTTCAAACATTGGTGGTATGTGGAAGGCACTACTTTGAGAGTGTGTATCAATGGTCTACCAAGCAAGATGTTATATGGCAAATCTAAATCTAGGACATGACATTCAGTATTGATAATGGCTGGTCCAACTTTGAGAGGAAACATAATAACTCCTTTTGATTCCCTTTCTCTTTCATCATATGCCTTTATAGTAATTCTTTTGCTAGAATCAAGGAGATCCTCTGGAAGTCCCAAGAAATGAATCATCTTTAATGTACAAAGATTTAGACTGGATCCATTGTCTATGAGGACTCTTTTTATTTTATGTCGTTGTATAAGGACTTCAATATGGAGTGACATATTATGGTTGGGATTGGGAGCTTGGAAATATTTATCTGTGAAGACCAAATGTTGTTGAGCGGCAAGGTTTCCAATCATGGCAGTGAATTGGGCGGCATTAATATTATCAGGGACACGAGACTCTAAAAGAGCCTTTTTCAAGATTTCCTTATGTACAGGCGAGGTGGTAGAAGCTCGAGGATGGATATTTGTGCAGGAGTCTTACCTAGTTGGGATAATACATCATAGCGTAAAGCGGGCCTTTGTGGAGTGGACGACGTAGCAGGCACGTGTGGAGCTGGTGAATTACTGTTATTAGGAGTAGCTTCTTGCAAAATGAGTCTTCTACGTCGAGTGGTTGCATCACAATCAGCTGCTTGTAAGACAAGGGTATTCACATGAGTGTCTACCCTTTCAATGTGACCACATAAGGAGTCAAAACCACATATATCGTTGGTATCTATTTTACCACACAAGGAGTCAAACCTTGATATGTGGTTAGTAGAATAATCATAAGGTACAACATTTGATGTGGAGGCTTGATTCGTATTATTGTTACCGTTGTTGTGATTAGGAAATGGCCTTTGAAATATTTTCAACTTAGCATTCTTAGAGGAAGGACCTCCTTCCACTTCAATTTCTCCATTATCAACAAGGTTTTGGATAAAAACTTTGAGTTTGAAACACTTATTGGTATCATGTCTTTTGACGCGATGGTATTTGCAATATTCATTTTCTTGATACCACCTAGGTTTTGGTTGATTTTCATCAAAAGGACGTGTATTAGGAAACACCATCAAATTATGATCTACCAGATTTTGAAAGATGGCTTCCAATGGTTCATGGAAGTTGTTGAATGTCCTATTTTGATCATAATCATGATTGTAATTGTTACACGGAAAGAATCGAGTTTTCTGATTACCCTGGTTGTCTTGATTTGAGTTATTGTTGTTACGGTTGCAATAATTATTGTTGCTACTTCCTTGAAGGCTTTTGACATCCATAACACCATCGTGCATAACACCCCTATTCTTAGACCATGATCTAGGATTGTTATCATTGTTCAATTCATTATGGGAAGATGAAGAACTATAATGTTTGATGGTGCCTTTTTCTAAAAGTCCACTTTCAATGTTTTTACCCTTTTTGATTAGAGTAGGAAAGTCCTTAGGACTCGCCATTTTCAAGTGAAAGGACATTTCAGGTATCAAATTTTTGATGAACATATCTACAAGATGAGAGTCCTCAATTTTGTATGGCATACGACTAGCAAGATGTCTCCATCTTTGCAAGAAATTGGCAAAAGTTTCTCCATTTCGTTGCTTAGTATTACACAAGTCACTTAATGAAACCTGATTGTCCATGTTGTAAGAGTATTGTGCGATGAACTTATTTTCCAATTCATCAAAGGTAATGTGAGAAACCTTAGGTAGATTTATGAACCACTCAAATGCAAGACCTCTGAGACTTCGTGGAAAGAGTCTCTTAAGGTAATCATCACTGTATGCCACCTCTTGACACAAAATATAGAACTCCCTTACATGTGAGACAGGGCAGGTTTTTCCCATATATTTGTCAAACTTTGGAATCTCAAAACCAACCGGGAATGGAGTAATAGGAACAAATTTATCAAAAGGACAAATCTCATCAAGAGACAAGTGTTTTACCCCTTTATTGTTTGTGCTGTGCACCTCATTTCGTAGTTCATGAAACATTTGAGTGAGATGTGTTACTTCAGAGTTTGTTTGTGCTTGTGACTACTGGGATGGTGGAGTTGTTCCATTTGAACCACCCTGTCGATATGCACTCATTGCATTTGGTGCCGATGTTGTTACCATGGTCGTAGGCACATGCAACTGAGGTGAAGGTGTAGTCTGTGTAGAAATGACCATTGGTTGAGTTGGTGCTTGACTAATACCAAGGCCTCCTACATTTGAAGTTGTTGAGATATTTTGTGGAGCATTAGCGTATGTGGCAAGATTAGATAGAGCATTGATGAATTGTTGAAAGATTTCAGAATTGGTTTGAAGCGTTGGTTGTGGTAAAGTGCTAGATGTGGGCATAGCACTAGTTGTCACCGTAGGTTCTTTTCCTTTGCTTGATGTTGGTATTGCACTTGAATTAGGTGCTAAGGGAGCACCACCTTTCTTGACTTTATTAAATAGGATCTTCTCATCAAAACTTGTAGGAACGTTAACACCATCCTTGATCATATTTAAGAATATGTCGGTCTTGTTTGCCTTAATGGATTTCTCCATCATCTCTACATTGTAAGGGTCTGCAAGGAAGGTCTTAACCTCACTAGAAATATCACCAAAATCAATAGGGTCTTCATCTTGGTATACTTCTTCATCATTAACACCTGGATTGTTATTATGAAAAGGTTGTTGTGGCTCTTGGATATTAGGCATACCAAGATTCGGATTAGAGGGAACCACATCCCCTAATGAAGTTGCAGCTGAGGGAGGAAGATTCTCCATTTCTGATTGCTTTGTCGATTCCCATAAATGTGTTTTGGGGTTGAATGTAAACCTTCCTGATCTTGTGTTTACCATACAAGAATGGCCAAGTTATGAATGAAGGCTTATGAGAGAAATAGAAAATGAAAATGAGATCTCTTAATCTTAGATGATTAGTTGATCAACTACCCAAATTTGAACAAGAGACCTTAATTTAGCAAACAAAATGATATTGAAAGATAATAGTATCCTTTTCTTACCAAAGATAGTCAAATATGATCTTGTAGGCAAGATAAGACACCAAATGGATCACTTACTATTTGGAGACTGACTTGTGGTCCCAAATAAGCAAGGTAAGGTATTGAGTGGACTGCTTACTATTTGGAGATTGACTTGTGATCCCAAATAAGTAAGACTTGAGTATCTTTATCTTACCAAAGATAGTCAAATATGATCTTATAGGCAAGATAGGACACTAAATAGATTGCTTGCTATTTGGAGACTGACTTGTGGTCCCAAATAAGAGAATGTGATTAGGATAAGATGTTTGCTTATAGATGTAAGGTCTAATGTCACAAGATAACAAGATGTTTTTAGGTTTTTTTTTTTAGCTCCCTTAGAAGAAAGTTTGAAGATGGAAGAAATGGAAATGAATAAGAAAGATGAATGTATGATGGCCACTTATACGGTTGATTCAATTTTCATTTACGAGAAATAAGAACCTTGGGTTTACACCTGGGAAAGAAGACCAGTTCTGAAGTTTTCTGTTATAGGTGATCCTATCGTAGCGGTCTTGCCTAGCTTCTTCTTTTTGAATGTCCTTGATCGCGTAACTGAATTGTTTGTCACCGTGTGTTAGTCTCTTCCTTTCTTTGTAGATAGGTGGTTTGGACAGTTTCACTTTCTTATGCTTGGTTTGGTTGACTTTTTTGGTCATGGCAAGAACAAAACAAGACTCAAACTTTTTGACATCAAAAATAAACTCAACCAAAACTCAAAACATGAATCTAATGAAAAAACTTCCAAAGATGACTGTGAGTCAAAGAGACCTCACCTGACCTATCTTACTGCAAAGGTTCCCTCACAATTTCACTCGTTTTTTGGCTTGTTTTTGTTTTTTTTTTTTTTTGATTTTTTTTTTAAATTATTTGAACAAACACACCAAACACAACAACAATCCTAATAAGGCTGATACTAGGCTGTACAAGGCTTAGCTAAAGGGCGTCCTTGATATACACTAGGTACGTGAGGCCCAATTTTGTAGATGAAAAGAAATACTGCCACACAACCGGGGGGAGATGGTAACCCAAATCTCCTCCTTCACTTCCCAAAGGTATAAAGTTCTTTGGGGCTTAGCTAAGAGTGACAATATTTACACTTCCAAGAGAGGTGTCTTTCGATTCACCTCCCAATTCTTATACTCCATCATAACGCTAGAGTTGAGGTCATCCCAAGGGGTGATGAAATCCTCAAGCAGGCCTCCTAATAAAATGAAAAACAAATCCACTTATTTCTTGTGCACCCAAGATCGCCCAAAGGCGCAAGGGGAGAGAATACGTAAGTGGACTTGGGGTTTAAAAGACACTTGTTCATTATCCACAAAAATTTAAGTTTGCTACTCTAATTGAAGACACACGTGTTTAGAGCATACAAGGTTCTTTCCAACTTTAAATAGCAGAAAATAAAATACTAAAAGAAAATGCTGAAAATGAAAATACTGAAATGAAGTTAATTTTCCTTAAGGCTTTGGATGTGATTTCATTTTAAGGCCCAAATCCAAATGTGCTCTATACTAAATGTACCCATTTAAAATGCTCCATTTTCAAATGTGACTAGGCCTTTTACACTCTAGTTCATCCTCTAACGTAAATCCTCGACCTGCAAACTCAAAAAATGCTCAAGAAACAGTTAACTGTTAGTTTAAACCTCAATAGTCACAGACGCTAATATTCAAAGATGCTAAAACTTGAAGACGACAAAGTACAGAGCGCAGATGCCAAAGTGTAGAGCGCAGATGCCAGAATACGAGGCAGAGATGCCAATTTCAGATCGCAAATGACAGATCACAATGCGCAAACGACAGAGAAATCAGTGCAAATGACAAAACCCTAATGTGGACGACAAAATAAATATTACGCAGACGCAAAAAAAAAAAGAACCTGATTTTTTTGGCGGTGGCGAAGACGCTTGTTCTCAGAGATGCTGATCTGCAGAGACGCTGATATGTGCAGACGCGCAACGCAGACGACACTGAGACTATCAGAGATGACAAAATGCTAGTTCGAACTGCAAAAAGTTTTATTGGGACTTCTGAAGTAAGATCAGGGATGTGGGTCCCACCGGGCGTGCCAAAATGTGTACTGGAAAATGTACAAATTGCTGGAAGCCTAAAGAATCAAGATAATTTAAAAGAAATCCACAAAAGCAACCAAAAAACCAAAATTCCAACCACCTCTACTACTCAACAAGGGCAGCTATGTGTAGCCATTGTTGGTGTATCTTTGAAGGAGGGTGTGTTTGGTATGCTCTCACAAACACAACAATAAGTAAATCCCTTGTGTGGAAGTGCAAATGTGAGTGTGAGTGCAAAGTGAATGCGTAATATGATCCTAGACTATATGAAAAGAAGAATACTTTCAAGATATGACTATGGAGGAAGTCACACTCAAAGGCACTCTATGATGCAATGAACATGAAATTATGAAAACTATCTATGGATGCAAGCTATAACTAGAATAAAAACTAAAACTAGAATGTAAACTAAATGTGAATGCACAACAAAAACTAAGATGCAATACAAAATATAAATCTTACCAACTATCAAATCACTAATATGCAGCCTATGAACTCAATATGGAAATGTAGCTATAATGCAAGCTCTCAATGTAGTGATTCTTGACTCAAAGCGACGACGTGTCAATGCAATCCAATAATCTCCATATGCAATGCTTGAGACAAGACTTCTATTTTAAGACTCTCAAGAAACATCTAGAAGGTGTCTAAAAGATAAGGATAAGAATTAACAATTAAGCACCTTATCCCATATTCTTAGTTGGGAGGATAAAAATGATGAGGTGGCACATGTGTATAGAAAGTTCTCAAGTTGTAGACACCATGTGCTTAAAAAGAAATGTAAACCCTTATGATGACAACTCATAAGAGTACACATACTCTTAGGCTTATGGATATAAATTAGGATAAAGATTAAATTAAATAAAATTTAATTTAATCAAGGTCTAGAAGAAATTAATAGGATATGGAGGATTTAAATAAATAAAATTTATTTAAAAAAGGGAATAAATGGAGAATCATGTGTTAAATTAAATTTAACACATTAAGGCTAGGAGGTATTTAAATTAAATTTAAATACTTAGGCCAAAAATGAACCCATTTAATTAAAATAATTTTAATTAAATAAGTAGAATAATGTGACCATTATTAATTAAATTAATAAAGTCATTCAGGACAATTTTTAGTGTCTACAGGGGTAAGATTAGGATTTTACCGTTGATTGGAGGATGGAGGTGAAAGTGAAAATATCTCATAAGGGACCTAGAGGAAGAGTCCAACAAACTTAGTTTGTGAGGATAAAAGAGGATATTTCCAATTCTTTTAAATGTAAAAGAGGGATTTTCACTTTTGTGAGGATAAATGACTTTATTGATTTAATAAATGTTCTATTTATTTTCAAACTTTTGTCTTCTTCCTTTTCCCTTTTCGAATTTCATGTTATGATTTGAATTGTTTTTCTTCTCTTTTTACAATTATTTAGGTCCTTTTTTATTTGGTATTTGATTGATTGATTGATTTGAAAGTTTGTTAGTTTCCCTCTGATTTAATCCCTAATTTGTACTGATTTGATCAAAATTGCATTGTATATGTCTTTGCCAATTTTTGGGTGTCTACAAATGCCCCTCTTTGAGCTAATATATGTGGAGCACATTAGTTCAAAGACTATCCCAATTCTCTGATTCTAGGTCAAATTTTGATGATTGAATGTTTGTTCGATGATGTTTTTACATTTTGCGATTGATATGATGTCTGACAGTCGATACTTGATGTTTGATTGTCGATGATTTGATGTCTGATTGCTGACAATTTGATGTTTGATTCAATGTTGATGTTAAAAATTATTCATTTAGGATAACTTGATTGGATGCCCCAGTTTGATCTGATGTTTATAATTTTGGCTGGGGTAGAATGTCTTTTATTTTTTATTTTTATAAAATTTTGATGCCCCCGATTTGATATGGATATACAGCCCCCTTAGAAATGAAATTGGAAAAATGAATGTGCAAAATAGGAATATTCCAATTTTATTTCCAAAATTTTGATAATTGATAGATGAATATGATCAAGTCGATTTAATCAATACCCACTTCAAGAGAGTGAGCCGAAAAGTTCTAATGTTGGATAAATAGGGTGGAAAGGTCATAGAAATGCCCCTAAGGAGGGTTAAATAAGTGAAAAGAATTTTTATCTTTGACATTTTCACACTCCCCTTTTGCTTTTAGCAATTTGGAGCTATGAGCTAGCAAGGATGGTGGTCTCTTTATGAGATCATTGATTCAAGAGGGGTCACAGGTAATAACATCCAGTTGACTACGGTGCCGCGGTAAGTCATCGAGATCCTGTATTTTTAAGATTTTTGAATTTGTACCTATTTTTTTTGAATTTTGCATGAATTTCTAGTGTAAATGTGGTAGTTTAGATTTTTTAGCACTTTTAGCACATTCGAACATCAATTTAGCACATTTGCATGACAAATTAGCACATACAAAACCCTAACTTATGAGAAAATTAGCGCATATAGGAAAAGAATAGCACATATTGGTTATTCAACAATGCATATGAGAATTTAAATTCATTCACGGGAATTTATAGTGCATATAAATCATAGAGTAGCATTTTAAAGTTTGATAGACTTTTTCCTTTTTAAATAGTGCATATGAGTGTTTAGGTAGTGCTTGCCCATTACATAGCACATCCAAAGTATGTAATAGCACTTGCAAGTGTTATAATAGCGCAAATGCATCTTTAGTGCATTCATTTGATTGAATAGTACATACAACTCCAAAAATAGTGCAAGTGAATTCTAAAGAACATTTGCTTGTTAAAATTGTGCTAAGGGGGACGTAAAAAGTATAACAGATGGCAAAGTCTTGATATAGTGTACGATAATGTAAAAGACAAGATTATGGGTCTGTCGGGTAGTGGTCCATCATAACAAAGGAAACAATAGCAATCAGGTAGCCATAAAGTGATGTCTTATAATCAATATGATGATAGATAGATAGAGAATGATGCCCTAGCTTAGGATACAAAGTAGGGAACAAACATGTCCAGCTCAGGATACAGAGTAGGACAAATAATAGGTCCAAGATAGAACCGTTAGCCAACTAGCTAGATATTTGATAGTAGATTGATGGATGATGATCACTTGGGATGAAAACTAACATTGTGTTTTGATTATTTGATGAACAGGTACGTGGGCAAAAGCTCATGGTGTGAGGATTTTAACCATGGCCTTTAGAGGTTGTAGGTAGATTTTCAGTTGAGGAGTTGCAAGTGATTGAAAGATGTGGTTTCACCTATGATGCCCCAGTTTTGAGTGAATAGAGGGCTATTGACAGCTATGGCAAAGTGATGGCACTCAAACAAAAACACCTTCAAAATGCCCATGGGCAAGATGATCATGATTTTGGAGGATGTGTATCAATTTAATGGATCTTGACAATAGGAGATTTGGTGAACTATGATTAGACTAGAGACAAGACTACATTTAGAGATTTGTTTGGAGATGACAACATTGGTGATGATAGTGTATCGTAGTTCTAGATGTTGTAGTATGATCCGTCTGAATTGATAGGAGGATTTTTTTTACTAGATAGATGAGGGTGAGGATGTCTAGTTGGATGGGGTTGTTTGATACAAGACATGATCTACATTAGGTTGTATATTCTAGGGCCTCACTACTATCAGCAGGGGTGATATTGTTATAGTTATGGACATGGGAGCATCTACCCATCACTCATTTGATATGTGTATGACAACATCCTTAAGAGATGTCTTACATATACACATATTCAGGTGTGATTATGTAGCCCCATCTGGGCAAGACAGAGTATTGGCAATGGATATTGGATGACATTAATGAGGTCGTATGGAGACCATATAGGTTTACAAAGCCATGGACTGAGGATGATGATGAGATGGTATATTTCTTTGGTTTGAGATATTTTCTTGGTCGGATTCCCATGGTGATAGAGAGATTTTGTTTCAGGCAGGTTGTGAGATAGTTTTAGTGGTAGTAGGCAATACCATAGAGATTAACACATTATGCTTGGGTTCAAGTAGAGAGGGACGTATGGGGGCTAACCTTGGATTATGAGGCTTTCCTTGAGGCCTTTCTTTAGATGATAAATAATCCATATCCATGGGCATTGAGAGATGGAGAGGAAAATGCAAGGATGGAGGGAGACTATGCCTCATGGTTCCATGAGCATCCGTTCCCGAGATACATGGATCCAATAGAGGCTATTCTTGGTATCGATGAGCAATCGAGTGGAGGAGAGTATGGGGATGAGGATGGTGTCTGGGGGAGAGGTAAAGGGAAGCATTGGGCTAGAGGGAGAGCTAGAGGTACAATTAGAGCACAAGGGAGATATAGAGACTAAGGTTGAGCGTAGTGGTACTACCAAGAAGGTTTATTGCACGATTTCTAGTGCAGAGGCTAGTAGATTTCATTGTAGGGAGTTTTGGAGGGTTCCATGGAAATAGTAGGGTGAGGGTTAGAGGAGGTATGGGAAATGGTGCAGGATCTAGTCAGTGAGATAGTAGTGTTGGATAGGGCAAGATAGAGCATGCTAGGGCCAGGTTACCTGATGATGTGCAGTTTATTCAGTGACAGAGGCCATGGGTACAAGTTCCTATCAGAGTTCCATAGGGTTTGTAGCTGCAGGTATCATCAGATCTGCAATGAAAACTAGAGAGGCCAGGGGGATCCATGGATATGGAGACTTGAATGAGTGCCATGGAGGCTCGGATGGGTGAGTTGATGAGTACACTATAGGCTTTTATAGCTTTGATGACATCGAGACCACCACTACTACAACTGCCATCGAGGATAGGGGCTATGGCTAGTCAGCCGACCACAACCATTTATATCACAATGATGATAGATGCAACAAAGAAGATTCCACAAGAGGATAAGAGTGCCCCAAGTGACCAGGGACCTTCAAATCAGCCACATATGATGATGTAGGTGATGAGACATAGGGATGATTATATATCATTTTTCATTGCACTATTTATCATATGTTTTGGTATCAATGAGGACCATTGGATACTCATGCTAATGTACTTGGTGACCTTTTGATGTTCATGTGGATATACTTTGTGACCTTGTTTTGTTCATGTCATGTGACCTTTTGAATGTTTTTGTTGATGCAGTCCATCTTATATTCATGTTGATGTGATTCTTTTCATATATTGTTTGATCTTTTAATTTATGAGATATTCGATCTTTTTGATGTCCAAACTTGTGCACTAGCTATATCATGGACTCATGTATGCATGTGATGGTGTGATTTGATTGATAGGATATTATTAGATATTGATGTATTTGTGGATAATTAATATAGTATATAGAATAACATGATATTGAGATAGAAAATGAAGTAGTGGAATGGCCTGAATGAGTGAGATGTGTTAATGAAATATTCAAAGGAAAGGTTATGTAATGAGATGCATGGATGAACTGAAGTGTAATGAATAAAAGTGTAATGTAATAGTATGAGTTCAATGAAATAATTTTAACTGAAATGGAATTAAATGAAATAAAATGTGGTGAAATGAGATGCAATGTGATTAAATGAAAAAACGTGGTATGTAGTGAAATGATATTTGATGTAATGTGATGTAATGAAATGAATGTTGTATGTAATGAAATTAAATTTGATGTACTATGATGTAATGAAATGAAATGTATCATGGAAGAAAATGTAATGTAATGTAATGAAATGAAATGTGTAAATGAACAAAAATGTGATAAAATGTAATGTAATGAAATGTGATAATGTAAGGGAAATGTGATGTGAGAAAAAGGAATGTAATGAAATGAAATGGTAATGTAAGGGAAATGTGATAAACTATAATGGAATGAAATATGATAAAATGGAATGTAACAAAATGATGAAATGGTAATGTAAGGGAAATATGATAAAATGTAATGGAATGAAATATGATATACAATGGATTGTAATAAATGAAATGGTAATGTAATGGAAATGTGATAAAATGAATTGTGATAAATGAAATGTAATGAAAGAAATATGTGGAATAAAATGTGATGTAATGAAGTAAAAAGAAATCAAATGTGTAAATAAATAGAAATGTGATAAAATGTGTAAAGGAGATGATAAATAATGGGGTAAAAATAGAAGAAGGAAAATAAGGCGAATGAATAGTGAAAAATGGAAGGAAATGAATGCGCTAGAGATGAAAAGACATGAAGGGATGGGACTCAACCTTTGAGATTCAAAAGTCATGAAATGAAACTTGAGACCCAAGTAAGAATAAGTGAAGTAGTGAATGCATGAAATATGATGAACTGTGTAATGAATAATGACTATAATTGTTTGAGATTCAAAGGTCACACAATGTAATAGGTGACATGGTGTAAAGCATAGGGGAAATTAGTGACCATAATCATTTGAGATTTGAAGGTCACATAATGCAATAGGTGGAATAAATGATAGGCGAGAATGAAGTGTGATGTAAGGGGGTAGTGTTGTGATGAAACCAAGTCCACAATAGTAGAGTGTTAACCATGCACGAGTATGTTGATTTGTGACCTATTGTTTGATAGCCTTACTTGAATTGTTTAGCCATTTTTTTGATCGTTGTTGTTGAGACTTGTGTGTGTGTTATCCTAATTTATGTGCCAACCATGTGTTTTCAAGGTACCCAAGATAAAAATGAAAACTAAATGAATGCAACTATCTGTCACTTTTTGTAAAGAGATGCAAATTAACTATCATCATAAAGCATTTAATAAAAAGTGACCAAGTACAACCACCACTAGCTCAGCTATGGTGATATGAATACTATATCATGCCGATAAGTACCACCAAACATAGACAATGTACATGAAAAATATGACAATTACTAAAAATAAAATTTATAGCCGCAGTAAATAAAAATAGGCATGCAAATAGTCCCATGTTAGATAAAGAACCTCACCTAAGATATTGTACAAAATTGGTCAAGGTACACATGGCCTTCTAGATGAGAGGAGGTACTTACAAGTGGACACCAATAATGTAGAAAATCAAAGGATCACTGGAGCAAAACAATGAAAAACCAAAGGCAAATAAAATATCACAACATCATCCTAGTACCTCTAATCAAGTACATTATCAAGGTACTAGAAGCTCATAATAGTAGAAAAACCATTATTTGTCGACTAGGAATGTTGATAGTTGTGTGCAATAGTGTCAAATTTGTTCAACTCTTCCTAGAAGCAACTGATGTAAAAATTTGATAACAAAGTGTGGGATGTGTCAGCGGCAATTCAACAATGGGATCATTGATTGTGGAAAAAGATATGTGTCAGTGTGGAATAGGGTGTCTGAGTGTCAGAGCCAAGGGGTAGGTGTACCTAGTATTGGGGTAGTGGGTAGATGCATGACAAGGCTAGCAAAATATGAATCATGGCAGGTGATGGACATAAATAGGAAAATGTCCTAGAGATGGAACGAAGCAAGGTGAAGAGTATAACATGGCCATCGAGTATATTGAGAAGTCTAAGAAAGTGTTTAAGTGAAAGCATGTCAGGCTCACCTGATCAGTCACAATAAGAGGGTGATGCTAGCCAAGGAAGGTGGGTTAGGAAATGACAAAGGGTGAGTGCATGTTGATTTGTCATTATACACGATGCTAAATGGCATGAATTCTCGCAAACTCCTCTCTTGAAAAGTTGATCTTGTAAATCAACTCCAAGGTTCTAGGTGATCTCACGATCTACTAGAACCCATTTAGTTGAAGATAAATGTGATTGTTCACAAGGAGGCCTTTTCTGGTTCATTTTGATTTTGGATGAAATGAAGAATCTGCATGCTGCTTCAAAATAAAACACGAAAAAAAGAACTATGTTTTTGTATTTTTATGTTTTTTATGAATGCAATCTAACAATGCAACTAGTATGATGTCCTATTCTAACAACGGGTTTAATAAAGAAAATAATAAAAACTTTAAAGAAAATAACATGAAATTAAAATCCTAATGGACATAAGCTACAGAAACAACACGTCTACGAGTTGAGCTTTCAAAGGAATTGATGGGTAACTAATGAAAATAGGAGCAATGCTTCCTTGATTCCACTGTTGCAATTGTCAGTGAGAAACTTAGTAATCGTATGATATTTCACTCTTCATCAAATCACAAGGCCATAGAAAGTGCACTCATGTGAGACAAAAAGTTATGCAAGCACAATTTGGTGATTTCTTCTTGAGCTAGATACATTAGCAGAATTCATAAAATCGTAGCAAACACTAGAATTAATGAATCAAATAGCCAGAAAAAAAATAATACTCTTGGCTCAATCACATTCCATGAACATACATCCACAAAGATATGACACATTTAGGCAAGAATTACTACACTCCAAATGCAAGCACTAAAAGCATAAATTTATTGCAAAATAACGATGGCCCTGAATGCATATTACATTCCTAGATTTATAAGAAATCTTCTCCTCACTTTGTGTTGAAAATGAGAGATATCTTCATACAATAATATGCTTTTTAAATTAATAAAACAAACTAATTATATACAAACTAACAATCTAACTAGTCCTTAGTAGGACTCCATCCATTTTATTTTCATTAATTGGATACATGAGCCTTTACATGTTAGGAACAAAAAATTTATAAGAGAAGAAAGAATAAGAAAGCCTTCTGTCGAAGTGGAAGTGTTTGGAAGTGCCAAAATTGGAAGCTAATCATTTACTGGGCATTTGTTAGAGTTAAACTACCATCGGAATGCATTTTCGATGCATGGAAAGCTCTATTTTTGCAATTGGTAGTTAACTGTAAGTGCACCTCTACAAAAGCATACCTACAGACCTACGCACCTATAGACCTATGGACCTACGCACCTCAACAGGGTCCAAAATCTCAAAAATTTATTGAGTGTCAAAATTGAAATTTTGGCTTCTGGGTTTTGTTCCCCTTCATCTCAAAGCTATGTTTGGATGTTTACCCTTGAATTTATCTATAATCTTAGTAATCTTGGCCACGTTCAATAAATCTAGAGCCTCATACTTTTCTTTGTCTATAGTTCTATACCTCAATTCGAGTCTCAGCAAAATCCTTGAGTTTGGTATTCAACTCTAATAAGGCTTCCTCTATTTTGAAAGCCCGCCGGATGTCCTCATCATTGGAAGCTTCCTCAAAAATATTCTTGAAACTCTCCACTACTACATCTATAGGAAATAACTTCTCTCACTCCTCATCTTCAAAAATCTCTAAGCATGCATCACTATAATGCCTCTCTGCTTCCAAAATTCGCTCTTGGGCTTGGTCCTTGAGCACGTGGATTTTTGCATGTAATGTTTCCATTACTTTATTACTGTTCGCAATATTCTCTATCCAATCATCAATCAAATCCAATTCCTTTGATGTATATACATCTATCAAAATCCTATACCTTTTCCCCTTTATGACTTGCAAAACTTGTAAGTCTTTGCTCCAGGCATGCACTTCATCCAGTATACTGAAATCCTGCTTCAAAATTGCTACCATCTTATTTATATTCTCTTGAGTAGTGTGTATTAACTTTAGGTTCCCTTGGATGATTAAGACACCTTTCTCTTCAAAAATTTCCCGCTACTGCTGATAGGCTTTCAAAAATGGGTCCAGATGTACACCTCCCCCCTCTCTAAGTACAACATTGAGAGTCTCCTCGGGGTGATTGGGATCTAAGGGACCAACAACTTCAGCTAAGTATCCCCTTAGGATTTCATTCTACCTTCGAAGTGTTTGGAGTTTGGCCCCTTCCTATTCCATGCTCCTAAAAACTTCCTTAATCCCCATGGTCACCATCAATTTGGTTGTATTGAGTGTGGGCTTCCCAAGCATGACCTCTCTAATTTGGTAATCTTGTGGACCTAGGATTTCTACATTTGTATTAGAGGGAGGGATATCCACTTGAACAAACAAATCTTGATCCTGAGTGCTATTGAAAAATGCCAACGGTCTCACTTCATGTGATGGGGACTTAGGTTTATTCAGGACCTTAACCAATTCAATGAGATCTTTTTCATCAACATAGAATTATGGTTTCCTATTTCTTATTATTTCCTTCCTGAGCCATCTTGGAACCCATTAAGCTAAAGGTTCATCTTTTGAGGACAAAGGAGTATGTTCAACCACCTCCTTTCCCTTATCACTCCTCCCTAGAGTTCTTTCCCTTTGCGAGGGCTCTTCTTTTGTGGCCTCTGTCTCTGTAGACCCTATAGTTTGCACCTCAGTGTCTTGGGAGGTTGGTTGAGAATATTCTACCATTTTTCCCTCCTTCAACATTGATGTCCATTTATTATGGTTCCTCCTCTTGTGAAGGTTCCTTTTGAACTTGTTTAATCTTCAAAACTTGGAGGAAGAGGAGTAAACGAGCCTTTATCTACCACCGTGACTTGTGGTGGGGATGGGGGAGTAAGATCAGGACCCTGTGACTCAAGTGGCATCTACGTCCACTCTTCCTATTGGGGTTCACTTGTAGGGGTATCTGTGATCTTATCCCCAACCAATTCTATTCCTACAGGCATGAAGTCAAAATTTGACATTTTAAACACATCATCGCCCTCAATATCCTACTCATCCACCCATTGTTGCACTTCATCTTCTAAAGAAGAAACTTCCAAAGGTTCCTCTAGAGTGGATGGCAGTGTTATAGTGGAACTTCTCCTCCTTTCTTTTTTTGTGGCTCTAGCTAGCCAGGTTCTTCCCTGTAAAGGCACATCTTCCTCCTCATCTTTCTCTTCTTCTTCTTCTTCTTCTCCCTCATGAATAGTTTCAGGGATAGTTGGGAAAGGAACCATTCTCTTAATCACCCTTTGCCTCTTCTTCATGTAGATCTTAATCCTTTTCTATAACTTGGAGGTAGAAGGGGATGCTGGTTCTATTTGTGGAGGAGGAATAGAGACCTGTTAGATTTCTCCCTCAATCTGGCCCAGGGCAACTAGAGGCAATTGTGGATTTTCCTAGACTTGAGCATCTGTAATATCCTCTGACCCTTGCACATCTTTTTCCTACTGCTGAGGAGGTGCTTGCACTTCACCCTCTTCTATTTTTTCCCTTTGAGGAGAACTCCTCTACATTTTTCCCTTTCCTTTCCTCTTTAGAGGGTGATGGTATCCAATTGTGCGGTCAAGTTGGTATACTATTTTTGGCCTTATAGGTGACTGGGCCAAAAAGGTAGCAATGGTAATATTCTTTCCTCTACCTTTCTCTAGTGGGCTTGCATGTGAAAAATCACGGTGTCAGGTATTAGATCAAGTTGAAATGGTTTCTTGATCCAATCCTTTGTCATCTTGATGACATGCCTCACCTGATGCTTAATGTCATTGGTCTCCTTCTTGTCAACCTCGACATTCATTATGGGTCTCTCTCTAATTTTGTCTGTGTTGAATAGAGGGTCCAACAGGTCCCCAAAATCTTGCTTTAGTATCTCCTCAAGAATTTGAACCTTTAAAGCCTTTTTGACCAAATACAAAGTCACCCTACAATAGTCCCTAATACAGACATTGTAGTCATTTGTTGCATTCATCCAGTTGTCCTCAATGGCCTCTTCATGGTGAAATTCCATGCCTGCCAGACTCTCAACTTTCCCAATATTATCAAAACATGGCCTAGAAAAATTGTACTCCTCAAGAGGATATTGCTCCCACTCCCATTCAAAAGATGAAATATCCTATTTCCGCTTCACTTGGTATGGTCCTATGACCAGGGGCCATGTCCAACATGGCCTTCGTTGTTTCCTTACCCTATCATATGCAGACTCAACCTATCGTGCAATCTCCAATAGGGCTAGTCTTTCACTCGGATATCTAGGGAGCTTCTTTGAGTTGATAGTGGCACCAACTACACTAAGATATGTGAATGTTTTAAACTAGATGTAATATGCCCTGAGAGCTATTATCAGTGCTATTGCATCAAAAAAATTCTTTTTTTAGTCTCCCTCAACAAATCAAATGATAGCAAAAATGAATGCATCATTCACGATTCTGTATTCTTTGCTCTGTCCCGAGAGCTTCTTCTTCACCAATTGAGGGTAGACAATATAAGGCCAGGTAATGGGATCTTGCATGTTGCCCCTCTTGTATAGTCTAGGATAATTTTTTTCCCTTGCCACTAGCAGATACAATATATATGAAGTCATATAGAACTTCTTCTTGTCCTTGACCACCCCCAATTGTTCACACAATTTTTCACTCAATGTGGTGGCCCAGTCAAGTGGCATCCTTGCCATCTTTATAGTTTCAATTAAATTCACCATGAAAATGTTCAAGTGCCCGGTTGCTGGTAGACCCATCACCCTACTCAGAAGAATGATAAAGTATCCAATATCTTCCTTCATATACCCCCTTGTCATATCCACTTTTCCTATTATCTTCCCTAGAGGATTCTTCTCAATGAGATAGGAAGATTGAATGATATCTGTTGTCTCTTTTAGGTGTTTCCTATACCACCTTTCAGCTGCCTCATAAGTGAGTCTGATGAATTGATCTGCCCTAGGGAGATGAAAGACCCTTTCAATGTTTTTGGGTCAGAGGTCAAGCACAACTTCTCCAGTCACGCAGCTTCACACCCAACATCAGTGCAATCCTCAAAACCATCAAAGGCCTCCTTGTGAACAATCACATTTATCTTCAACTGAATGGATTCCAATAGATTGTGAGATCAACCAGAACCTTGGAGTTGATTTACAAGATCAAATTTTCAAGAGAGGAGGTTGCAAGAGTTCCTGCCATTTAGCATCATGCATAACAACAGCTCAACAATGCAGTAGGTGGACCTCTAGGGAACTAGTGTATTAGTCCAAAGTTCAAGTATTAGTTTAGGAGAAGGGTGAATCAAGTCACAAAGGACAAGTGCTTGGACAACTTGAGGATTGGGGGCTAGGGAAAAAGAAACACACTTGTAGCAATTAATGATGTTGTTGGGGACCATGATGCAGAAGGCATTGCAAGTGGTATTGGATGATAAACCAACAAGGAAGGTAGGGAATAGTCTACCCGAAGTGGTGAAGAGCATATCGGAGGAATTGATGGAGGCGAGGGTGATGGAATCTTCCAAAAAGTCTACGAGGAAAGCTCAAAGAGAGGTGGAAGATGTTAGTGTGGTTAAGGTGATGAATGGAGCATGTTGGTTGATTAGTCTTAGGATTCCAAGACAAGGGTCAATGGAAGGAGAAGCAAGTGGTGTGAGTGCAAAGGAGCGACGACTAGAGGGGGGGTGGAGATCAATTATCAAGTGAGATGGTAGAATTGCAAAGAATATTTTCCATAGAGAGAGTTTAGGCAAAAAATGCGGAATAAGAAGTCACATTTTTGCTGGGGTTGATGGAGAAGGCACGGGAAGATGGAGCACAAATAGAGGAAAGTTGACTCTAGTGGTGGTGAATACGAAGTAGACATAGGTATAATCATTACAAGTGGAACTTTGGGTGGAGAAATCATGAGCGAAAGGAAATGACGTAGGGATACAGGTGGAGAGATCACAAGTGAAGAGGTTATAAGAATCCCTAAAGATGACACAAGTGGGTTTAGAGATCATTTAAAATGAGTTAGTATTACTGCAGTCATAGTTTGATTCATTTAGGGAGGCAATTGCAAAATCAAACACCCTATCATTGAATTTGCAGGAGGGGTTAGAATTGAGCGAGTCAAAGGTGAGACAGTTGCAACAATGGTTGGGCGAGGCAAAAATAGATGTGGAGCATTGGAAAATGACAATTGATCAAATGTAGCAAGAGTGGGATGTGGCCCAATGAGTGATCACTATACCAGGAATAAATAAGATTATGGAGAATGTGTTTGTGGATATGCAATAGATGATGAAGGTATACTGGGAAGTCGCTTACTATATCAGACTTTATTATCAGTTGTTCTCTAATGGGAACCAATAGGAGACATAGTTTGTGGATAGAGAATTTACACAATTATTGAATGCACAGTTACACGGTGGTAGATTTTTTATTCCCATGGATGCGGTGTGGGTACGCAGAGGATTGACACTAGGGGCTTCTTCTTTGGGAGCTAGATTTGGAGAAATGTCATTGATTGAACACCCTGTCTTGCCACCTCCCCTAGGGAGGCCAGAATAAATGATCTGCCAGATGTTATTTGAATGTAATGTTGTTGTTGCTACCATAATAGAATAAAAGTTGTGTTTGTTTTTGTGGCAAGCAAAAAGACAACTGTTAATGTTTTAGATAAACATTGTTGTGTTTGTTTTTGATATTTTTGGAATGTATTTGGATGTTTTTAGCATTTTGAGGAATATGTGAACGTTTTTGGAATTTTTGATAGATATTTGAATGTTTTTGGGATTTTTGATAGATATTTGAATGTTTTTGGGATTCTAAAAAATATTTGGAATGGTCTCAATTTCCATAAAAGTGGGGACAATACGATTTGTAGAGGAAGAAAGACCTTTACCTACATGTGGGGAACTAAATGTCTATGTGGGCTCTCAATGACATACGAGTACAAATTTGTGTAACATTTGAAGAGCTATGGTGTTTAAGGTGGAAAAAGCAGGAAGTTCTAAACCATGAATTGTAAGGCACAATTCTTTATATATTGATAGCCTTTATAGACAAGCTTAAGATCAAAGTCAAGATTTTTCTCTAGATGCGTGTTGAGATGGATGAGACCTATGAAAAGGAGTTAGGGCCCATAAGAGGTGTTGATGGCCAAAAGAGGCCAAGCGGGACCTTAAAAAAGGCGCCTGGGGGTCCAAGAAAGATGTTTGGGCCTTGAAAAAGATGCTTGGGGTCTAAAAAGGAATTTGAGGGCCTAAGAAGGCACTCAAGGGCCTAAGAAGTGACTTTGGGGGCCTAAAAAGACAAAACATGGCCTTGAAAAAGGTGTTTGGGCTTAAAAAGTCACTTAAGGGACCCGAAAAGGTGCTTGAGGGGCCTAAAAGGGGAAAAAGGGCCTTGAAAAAGGAATTTTTGTTTAAAAAGGTGTTTGGGGGCCTAAAAAGGCACTATGGGGGGCAAAAAAGGCAAGGAGATTGCTGCAGTATTTCAAACTTATGCTTACTTATTCATGCCCCCGTCAAGTGATGAAGAAAGAATCTAATGGATATCTGGGCCTTTCAGGATAGCATTGGTTTATTTGTTGAAGGGATCTAGATCAATCATGATCATTGCAGCATAAATAAGACTAATAATCCATTAGGAATTGTTTTTCTTGACAGGAGGAAAGAAAAGGGACTCTACTTGAACCTCTTGCGCTATTCACGTTGTGCCAGATTTTTCGAAGTCTAGTAAGATGTTTCAAGACATAACTACAATGCTTCTTAATGCCTTGGAGGCACTCTTTATCATTTTTTCAGTGGTACTAAAGCCATAAAACATGCCATAAAATATCTAAAATATTTTTCAATATAGTGGGCCTCACCATTGATTTCATATGAAACCGATTGAGGTATGCAAACCTGTCCCGAAGGAGCAACAATTATAGACAGACACTAGTTTGACATGAAATCAATGGATCATCGGTTTGAAAAATGCATCAATAATTTATGCATAGTTAAATAGCTTATTTGAGTTGAAGTGAGCCATGTTTGATTGGAATTTCGGGCTATTGTTAATCTTTTTGCATTCTTTCGCTATTTTTGGCAATTATTACCCCCTTTTGAATGTTTTTGGTAATTTTTGACAATTTTGGAATGTTTTTGGCAAGTTTTGATAATTTTTTATTTTTTTGACAATTTTTGAACGTTTTTGATACTTTTTGACAATTTTTGAATGTTTTTGATAATTTTTGATAATATTTGAATGTTTTTGATAATTTTGAATGTTTTTATAATTGTTGACAATATTTAAATGTTTTTGATAATTTTTGACAATTTTGAATGTTTCTGATAATTTTTTACAATTTGTTGAATATTTTTGATAATTTTTTGAATGTTTTTGATAATTTTTGACAATTGTTGAATTTTTTTGATAATTTTTCACAAATTTTGATTTTTTAAAATAATTTTTGACTTTGTTGAGTTGGACAGAGTGAAACAAGGATGTGAGCAATATTTGTTGGAATATGGGGATAACCCAGACCATGTGAAGGCACCTAAAGTGTCAAGGAGACCAAAAGTGGTCCAAAAGGTGAAAAGTAGGCTTGGAGAGCTATATTGGAAACAATTAAGGCAAAAGGAACTTTGGGACTTCAAATGGATTGAATGAAGGAAAAAATAGATACTAGGAATTATTGGACATGGCAAATAGCTAAGATGTGCACTGATTTTCTTGCAATTCATGTTTGTGGTATCTCAATACATAATTTGACTCCATGTTTCTTCTAATTTGTTGTTCTTCTCATTTTTTCTATTATGCTGACTGTCTCTACTATTGCGAACTGTGTCTAATGCTAAGAAACCATTAAACTATAACCCACATGTTTCTCAATTGGGTATGTGTTAAATTAACTCAACTGTGCTAGGTAAGCCAAAAACAAGAAAAATTTGTCTCTAAGAAGGCTGATTGAGTCCTACCTTGATTTTCTTTTTGCATTGAAGGACTTGTGTTGTTTAGGGAAGTCCAAAGGTGCTATCTCTTGCTCCTTTTTGGTGGCAATTCTAATCTCTTTTGTACCATTTTTTTTTGTCTGTTTTTTGGTGTTTTTGACTTTTTTTTTTTAATGTTTGGTGATGAGGGATTTCCTCAAATTTCTAGACATAAAACCTTTTGAGATGGATGCTATTGATGGGCTCTACTAGATCTTCACCATCATAGTCTGAAAGTCAATAAGTACCAGTCTTGAAAGATTTTGTGATGATGTAATGACCAATTCAATTGGCCTCCCATTTTCCTTTATTTTCTCTAGCTTCCTAATTCTTAGGGTTTTCTATCGAGTGTGACCCATAGATGCTTGCATGGACTTTTGGTAGGGAAACTCTTGACTCGTCCTTTTCAAGACATCTAAACAAAGTACTGTCAAGACCTTTTCTATATAGTGTATCAGCCACCAAAGTGTAGCACGAGGTTTGTCGAATAAAATTACGTCTTTGGGTCCATGTGAGATTAGAGGGAGTGGTGTTATAGTGGAGGTAGGTGATGATGGAGTTATACCCAAGGGAATCAGGTATGTCAAGATGGAAAATAATGAGGAAAATAGGTTTGAGAAAACATGGGTTGAACCACCTCATTTACTAAGAACTCATATTGCTCACATTGCTCTGGTAATTGAAAAAAAGAGGCCAAGGTGGCCTTGGAATTCCAATAGAGTGTGTCCCATACATAAGTAAAAGTTGTTTTCTCTTGATCCTCTAGCACTATGCTAATATGGTTGTATCCCAAGAAACTGTCCATAAGTGAGAACATAGCATGACTTGCTATCAAATCTACAATTATATGGATGTTGGAAAGGGGGAAATTCTCTTTAGGACATGCTTTGTTTACATCTCATTTAAATCAATACAGATGCATATGATACCATCTTTCTTTGATATAGGCACAATATTGTATATCCATGATGAATAATCTAAGGGCCAGATGAAGTTGGTGTTGAGCAATTTCTCTAGTTCTATTTTGACTAGCAAGGCTATGTGGGGATGCATTTTCCTTAACTTTTGCTTAACCAGCTTAGCATCTGGAGAAATTTTGAGGTGACGAAGGATTAGAGTTGGGTCTAACCCTAGCATGTTGGTGTAAGACCGTACAAAGTTTGTTTGCCTCTCTTTGAAGAAACAAATGAATGCACTTCTTTCTTCTATGTTTAAAGGCTGTGCAAAATGGATGATCCTTAGTTAATATTATATTCTAGTGTTGATTTTTTTTTCTATAGGTTCAATTAGGATAGATGATCTTTCCTCTGAGTGTTCATGTAAGGTATCAATCATCTCATCCTTGGGTGCCACAGTTGGGTTTTCACCTTTGGATGCATCATTTCTATTTTTTTCTCAAGATCAGCTACAACCTAGTGGTGGTCATGAAGGCTTTGATGTGCTCGACCTATTTTGGTATGACTAAGATAATTAATATCAGACCCATCTATGTGCATTTCTCCTATTCTTTGTAGACAAGATGGTTCAACTATGTTAATATAGACAAAGACATCGTGGTTAGTGTCAAAATTAGGAATATGGTGAGAATTGGTTGTATCCGAGCTAATGAGTTTGGGATGGATTAAGGAGAGTGATTCATAATATGGATAGGGTTTGGGAAGGTTTAAAGACATGACCTCGTTAGATGGTTCATATGTTGTATCAGTTAGGTCTATGACATGTGCTTCCTCTAAAGTGTCAAGAAAAGTAGAGTTGGTGAGTGGGTCATAGTAGTCATCTTTTATTTTTACTAGAAAGAAGTCTAGAAATAGAGTTTGAAACTAAAACCCTTCAATAGGTTCATCATCCTCATATGATGTGATGTGACATGTCTATTTTGTAACAACCTCTAAGTTATTTTGATGTTTTGTAATGCCCCGCCAAGGGATCCAAAAGAATTAACATAAAGTTTTACTAAGTTTGTCAAACATTTTTTTGTTAATAACAATTTCAACCATAATCTACTAGGAAAGATTCTTTAACCATCTGAATTTCTAAATGAAAATTTTCTTTTCTTAAATCTCAAACCCTTCCCGAATGGATTCTAATTTCTTCCATCTATAGAATGAGCACTTCTAGTTGATTTACTTTTCTTTGATCTCTTTGCACACAGATGGAATCAACATGCATATCAAGATTTTCCAAAAATTACAAGATTGAAGGATTTGTTGCAACGATATACAAACACTCAGATTCCCATTCAAGAAGAAGACATAATTATTTAAATAACATAATTTTAACTGGGTGCATAAAACTCAAGAGCCTACCTGGTTTTGATGCTACCACACAATCAATCGAACATTGTGAGAAGATTTGCTTCCAAATCCCTCTCCAAAATTCGTCTCTAAAATTCGTGTTCAATAATCATCTCCCAAAAATTCATGTCTCCAAAATCTACGTCTTTCGAAAATGAACCTTCTAATTGTGATAAAGGGTTCTCTCTCCTTAAATTAGGGAACTAGCTATACGTTCACCCGGGATAACTCCATGCTTACAAGACTCAACTCCTAAATTAGTTTTTATTAATTTTTCTTTTATCTTTTCATGCACGTTAAGTGAATAATCAAATAACTTTATTTAATTTTCACTTGACTTCTATTTTTAATTAATTTATTACTTTAATCTCATCCGCACTTTATTCAAAAAAGTATCTTTATTAAGTATAGATGTTCTATTTTTTAAATTAATTTCTTTTATTTTCAACTCATGCACGCATCTTGCGAACTTGAATCCTTTTAACAATTTAATATCTTTTTTTTTTTTAATTTTTAATTTATTTTTTATACTTTTAATTTATTTTAGAAACTTAATTGATAAAATATTTATTAACTTAAATAACAATAATATTTAGCATTTATTTTTAAAATAAACTCTAAATATATTATTATTAAATTAAATAAATATTATCACATTCTAAATTTAAACTTTAACTTTTATCTCCAATTTTTAATTCTCTTTATTTAATTAATTTCTCAATTAATTAAATATAATTAAATATTAAAATGTCATAATAATTTTTACATTAAATTAAATCATTAATTAATCTTTTAATTAGACTTAATTAATAGAAAATACACCAAAGACTCATAAAACAACATACCAAAACCCATCATAGAAAAACACGTACTAAATCAAACTAAGGGTTATAATCACAAATTAACGTCATTCAACGCATTCAAAGGGTTGACAACTTGGATACTTGTCCTAATTTTCAACTAGGACAAATGGCTTAAAGGGTTGGGATTTGGACTCAAGAATTTATCTCCCCTCTCTTACCATTGAGATAATGTGATAGGGTATGCTCCTCCTGGCAATTTAGGGAAGTCGATACTTGGTACCTATAACCTGCATAAAATCCATGCATGTACATACATAATATTCTAAGCTAAACAAGCAATGGTAGGAAGTGGTGCATTGTGTAGATCCCAACTAGCAAGTGACTAGGACTCCCTTAACCACATCAGAAATGTCGTACATAAAGAAAAAAACACACACACACCATACACATGCAGTATGGGGTAAGTATCCAAAAGAAAACACATGTGTTAATAAACCATCTAACTAATCATCATCAATAACTGAAAACACTATAATAATCATCGTGCATACATGAAATGTAGAAATCCAAGTAATCTCATCATAAAATCAACTGAATCTAAAGCAATATCTGACAATCTTGAAACAATGCCACTAATCATAAGCATAAAAATAGCCTAAAAGAGTTTGACAATGATAACAGATATGCGAGCTAGGGGCAGGCACTACATCCACCCCCCCTAGACTTAGGCTTACTCCTGGAAGCGTACAAGGATGTTAAAAGTAAGAACTCATTCTGTGGGTCCCATTAGAACCTTTCCCCTTGTAGGAGGTTATGACTCCATTGAGAACACTACAACACACTTAGAGCAATATGATTCTGGTTTAATAGTAAACCAAAAACCATATTGGTCCAACATTCATCCTTTTAACAAGTATTGAAATAGACCCCCTAAACACTCTAAACAAAGGATCAACATAATGTTCACAAGGATAATCAAAGGCATACTTCCTTAAAATATAGATAGAAGATACATGTTTTGAAAATAGGATAAGTTTCAATTTTTAGTTTTGAAGTCTAAATGTTGAAGTATGAAAAATATACAACTAACAATTTAAGTTCTTTTTTAGCGCAACTAGTTTAACACTAGTGGCATTCCAATATACCCAGAGCTCCCAATGTAGAAACTCGGGCTCTGATACCAGATGTAACACCCTGCCAAGGGATCCAAAAGAATTAACCTAAAGTTTTACTAAGTTTGTCAAACATTTTTTTTTAATAACAATTGCAACCATAATCTAATAGGAAAGATTCTTTAACCATATGAATTTCTAAATTAAAATTTTCTTTTCTTAAATCTCAAACCCTTCTTGAATGGATTCTAATTTCTTCCATCTATAGAATGAGCACTTCTAGTTGATTTACTTTTCTTTGATCTCTTTGCACATAGATGGAATCAACATGCATATCAGGATTTTCCAAAAATTACAAGATTGAAGGATTTGTTGCAACGATATACAAACACTCAGATTTCCAGTCATTAAGAAGACAAAATTATTTAAATAACATAATTTTAACTAGGTGCATAAAAATCAAGAGCCTACCTGGATCTGATGTTGCCACACAATCAACCGAACATTGTGAGAAGATTCGCTTCCAAAATTCGCTTCCAAATCGCTCTCTAAAATTCATCTCTAAAATTCATGTTCAATAATCATCTCCCAAAAATTCATGTCTCCAAAATTTGAATTTTTTGAAAATGAACCTTCTAATTGTGATAAAGGGTTCTCTCTCCTTAAATTGGGGAACTAACTATACATTCACTCGGGATAACTCCATGCTTACAGGACTCAACTCCAAAATTAGTTTTTATTAATCTTTCTTTTATCTTTTCATGCACGTTAAGTGAATAATCAAATAACTTTATTTAATTTTCACTTGACTTCTATTTTAAATTTATTTATTACTTTAATCTCATGCGCACTTTATTAAAAAAAGTATCTTTATTAAGTACAAATGTTCTATTTTTAAATTAATTTCTTTTATTTTCAACTCATTCACGCATCTTGCGAACTTGAATCTTTTTAACAATTTAATATCTTTTTGTTTTGTTTTGTTTTTTTTTTTTTTTAATTAAAATTTTTTTTTTTAACTTTTAATTTATTTTAGAAACTTAATTGATAAAATCTTTATTAACTTAAATAACAATTGTAAGAAACCCTTACAATCTTTTGATAACTTGATGATATCATTGTTTATCAGGGTCTCTTCTACTTTAACAACATTCTCTAAAGTAATATTAAAGTCTTTAGGCTCTTGGAGTTGGAGCCAGTAATTCATGGGTTTTAAGAGACTCTTGATGAAGATGTCAGTATTCTCTTTGTCTAGGAAATTTCTATGATACTTGAAAAATTTGTGTCTCCACTACTATAGGAAGACCTTGAATGATTCTTTGGGAAGTTGTTTCGTGTTACACAAATCAATTATCATTACTTCCCTTTCGATATTATAAGAATACTAGGTGATGAAAATGAAATCCAATTGATCAAAGGTCTTAATGTTAGAGGGTATCTTGGAGAACAACTCCATGGCTTGCCCTCCGAGGCTTCTAGGAAATAGACACATTAGAAATGTTGTGTCATGAACAAACTCCATACTTAGAGTATAAAATTGTCTAAGATGGTCTTGAGGATCTAGTGTACCAAAATATTTATCATATTTTGGTGTTTGCATATTCTAAGGGAAAGGTGTGAAGGTAAGGATTTTATCAAATGGAAGAAGATCCACCTTTTCAAGGCTAAATTCTATAGGTTGTATTTTTCCTCGCTTCATTCTTTCCATTTCCAATTGTAGATCTTGGAGTTTTTATGTGACAATATCTAAAGGTGACTCTTCTTCATCTTGTTTAAGGTTGGTTACATCAAAGTTAGATGGAAGTTTTGCACCTGGTTGTGCTAATCCTAGTATGTGATGTTCCTTGTATTTTTCAAGTATCTTGTCCATGATATCGAAAAACTTAGGATTTTGCTAAAAGTCCTTGATTTTGGTTTCAATTTTTGATCCCACATATTAGATGAACCCATTTTGGCAAAAGGTTCTAAATTTTTCTTGAACAAGGGTGGCTCGCAAGTAACCATATTTAATGAGAAATTTGTATAGGTGATCATTTTGGTTTCATGACTACACTGGTTTTACCCAGTGGCATGAGACATGGATAGGATTCCTCTAACTCTTATGCATTTTCACAATATGAGGGTTTTTGTTGACCATGGTTCATTATGGAGTAACAAGCTAAGTTTGTTCAGGCATATGGCAGTCTTGATAGGGTAAGTTCACTTTTGCAAAGTCAATCAGGGAATGAATGTGTGTCTTCAAATGTTTCTAGCTTGATATGCAAAGTAAAACAAAAATGACTATTGGATTAAGAATCTCTGAAGGGAACTTATAACTTTTCTTGTTTAAAAAATAATTATGGTCAATTTCAAGATCTCTCAGTCTTGGAAAATATCAATGAGGAAAAAGGGTATCCGAATCCATTGTTTGTTTGCAAGGGTCATGTATGTAGATGGCCTCTGTTTTAGGTTTTTCTTAGATGCACCATAGGATTGATCAAATTTTCTATTAAAATTGGTGTACATGCTATTTGGTTATTCACCAGGCACTATTCTATAGAGAATATGTTGTGTTAATGTTCAGATGCACTATTTTGTGAATCAAATGCACTATAATGAGGAGAAAAAATGCTATTTCAATGTTCAAATACATTGTTTTTAAGTTAGATGCACTCTAAAATAATTTAGGTGCATCATAGAATGGGTCAAATGTGTTGTTTAACCAGTAAATGCACTATTTTAGGGCCTTTTCAACAACATTCTTATTTTGAGCTTGGTTTTCGTATTAGTTTGTAGTGGTGTCTTTTTGGGAGGACTGTGATCTAAACTGGAGTTTATTATTAAGATTCAAAACACATCAAAGCACAATAATAGTAGAAACCATAATAAAATATAAAACTACACACACCTAGAAAATGGAAGAAAAGGGCTTCCCAAAAAGGTTGTCTAGAGCTGGTGACTAGTGGGTTTTAATTTTTTATCCAACAATGTTGGGATTTATCTCTCTTATGATAGAGAGCTTCCCACTAATGCTAAGGAGGTTTGGCACACTTTCTTATGAGACTACTAGAGGAAGGATATATTCTAAAAATGGGTGGCTTGCATTCAATTCAGAATGCAAGATTAGAAGGTGTTCCCTCTCATCGGCCCTACTAGGAAAACTCGAGAGGTAGCCTTTCTATGGCTAGGTAATCTTATCTAGCAGAAAGTAGGAAAATGGAAATAAAAAATAGGTTTGGGAATTTGATCACTTTAGGAGAGTGAGAGCATACCCCTATTGTCTTGACCTCCCAAAGACAATAGACACAATTGTTCAATTACAAGCCCTTTAACTACAGAAGACAAGGGGCTTCTAATTAAGCAATAAGTGGGTTCTTTCCTCGTTTGATTTTAATTGATCTTTATAGAAGGTCAGGCATTTTGATCAACTCAAAAGAGTTGAAATTATAAGCCTACTCTTGTTTATGTCAACGAGATCAAATTTTTCTATTAAGCTAGGTTTTTGAACTTAGAAATGTTGTACTTTAAAAAAAAAGGGTCTAGGTCTACTTACTTGGTTCGATGCTAGAAAAGGCTACGTGCATTTTTTAGGTTCTTCATTCCTATCATGAACTATTAGTAGTATGGGAGTTCCCATTAGCTTAGAGGAGACCTATAAGCAACTGATAATTAGATCTGCAAGTTAGATTCAATAATTTATGACTTTAATCAAATGCACTATAGAATTTAACATTTGCGTTACATAATGTATCATATGTGCTATTTAAACTAGTAAATGTGCTATAGAAATATTTATATGCACTACAAAAATCTTTAAATGTGATAAAAAATGCTTTAAATGCATTAAAAGATTGCTCAGAAGCATAAAAATAGAGTTTAGAAGTGTTGTAGCATTAGAAAATTGTAGATCCAGCCTTGGTGCATTCGAGAATGTCTTTGAGAGTTTGATGTTGTTGTTATGGAGCTTCTAAAATGTTGTAGAACTTGTAACCAATTAGATCTGCACAAGAAACACATATCTACAATAAAATAGAAGATTAGAAAGAAGGATTGAAGAATAGAGAGTCTTCAAGTTCAAGCCCCACGGTGGGTGCCAATTTGTACACAATATATTTGCGTATTCATGAGACTTTAATGCAGAGTGCAAATAAAATGACAAAAAACTAAACTAAACCCAATAAATTATGGTCAAAATGTAAACTCTATGAATGTCTCATGTTTCCCTAACTACAACTGGTAAGAATGCTCTTAGATCAGCATCTCAATGATAGCTCTAGAATGGGAGTATGTTTAAAATGTAGATCTACAAGAATGCCTGCAAGATCTATCACTATAATGTAGATTATATGTAGGTAAAAACTCTAGAATGCTATTAAATGGATATGCAATGAGCTAAATATATGCTAAAATGATACTAAATGACATAAAAAGAAAGCTAAAATGCCATCAAGATGACATGAAATTGCTAAGATAACAATGCTAGCATAATAACTCTAAATGTGCCTATAGTGTAGATGCCTAAAACTTGGGTCCTTTAGCTCTTGAATTCTCTTCCTATTTATAGGATTTCAGGAGGGGTTGGGGTAAGATCAAGATTTTACTATTGACTGGAGGATGGAGGTGAAACTAAAAAATATCTTATAAGGGACCAAGAGGAAGAGTCCAACAGACTTAGTTTGTGAGAATAAAAGAGGATTTTTCCAATTCTTTTAAATGTAAAAGGAGGATTTTCACTTTTGTGAGGATAAATGACTTTATTGATTTAATAAATGTTCTATTTATTTTCAAACTTTTGTCTTCTTCCTTTTCCTTTTTTGAATTTCATTTTATGATTTGAATTGTTTTTCTCCTCTTTTTACAATGATTTAAGTCCTTTTTGATTTGGTATTTGATTGATTGATTGATTTGAAAGTCTGTTAGTTTCCCTATGACTCAATCCTTAATTTGTGTTGATTTGATTAAAATTGTGTTGTTTATGTCTTTCCCAATTTTTGGGTGTCTACAACAACTTTATGAGATATATCACATCAGAGGCACCCAAATCTTGCACAACAGTGTTTGAACTATCGTATGACAAAAAACTATTACACGAGTATTATAAAAAGTATCACACAATACTTCCTCAACAAAATGCATCACACACATGTTATAGGAAGTATCACACTATTTAAAATTGAGCATTTTTTCATGTTTAGGAGTAGATTTTAAGCATGCGGTTTTTTTTCCTATCGTGTTTAGCTATTTATGATGTCACTTGATGTATTAGGATGATACTGATGTTTTATTGTTGCTTGAATTGATTATGTAGATAGTTTTCCCAACATTATTGATCAGAGTCCCCAAGGTGGTGGGTTTGCATGTTTTTCATCATTTAGAGGATGATGAGAAGGATGCCATAGATAACATGGAATTTAGGTGGGTTCTACACATGCCCCATATTTAGGTGAACCATGGGTTGTTGAAAACATTAGTTAAGAGGTGGCAAAAAGAGCATAATACCTTCCATTTTCCCACTAGTGAGGCCATGATCACCCTTGAGGATGTGTATCACATCCTACGTGTGTCATTCCATAGAGATCATGTGAGTATGATTGATATATCTTATGATTTTTCTTTTAGGTTTCCAATTTCCATATGAGGTGTGCTAATATGAACTTTTGTGTGTCATATGTTTACTACGATCAGACCCCCATAGAAGGGAGATTGGCAGTCCAATATTTATTTAAGGATGTGACCATCCTAGACTAATACCTCAATTGGGAGAGGTTGATAGATGAGAATGGGGATTAGTATCCCTTTCCTTACTTTATTTTTTCACTGGTTACCCAAGCCCTTGTCACAGACCGAAGCCAAAAGGGCTTCCCCTTGGGGTGGGGTAGATTGGTAGCTAACTTGATTGAATAGCCCTAGAGGATGATGTAAGGTACAATTATCATGGTAGATATATATCATAAACTACATGAGATTACATACAAAGAGGGAAGGACCTGGGCATGTGGTGCAATTCTTGCCTAGATCTGGGTGTGGGAGCACATAGTGGTAATACCATCCTAAGTACAACCACAAGAGCAGAGCCACCCTTTCATATACAGATACACAAGGTTCATCCCATAGACACATAGTGGGGATGTGACATACTATAGGAAATTATTTGATGAGATCACATCCTTTTTCTCAAGACCATATTGATAGTGTTTTAGGTGGGCAGATGCTTGGGAGCTCAAATACATGTTGTATAGTAAATCACTCATGTGGAGGCACAAGGCACTCATGTGGAGGCACTCTGATATAGTGGAGAATTTTGTCATCAATTGCATACGAAGGAAGTTTGGTCAAAGGCTAGTGATTTCCATTGAGACCACCACATACATCTACTTTCATGGAGAGGAAGAGCAGGGGTGGTGTTGTGGTGTCCACAACACAAGCCCCATTCCTAGTGAGGAATGGATACCTCCTCCTTTTTTTGACTCCTGAACTCCAAGTTTGAGAATCGAGAGAAGAAATTTTTTGTAAGAGTTAGAATTTTAGAGTCAAAAATTCAAATTTTTTTAAAAAAAAATTAGAAAATCAAAAACACAAAAAATGGAAAAATTAAATTTTTAAAAAAATGATATCTAAGCACATGTACATGTGCGGGGGTGGGGTCGGTGCATCGCACACCAACCCAGTGCGATAGGGGTTATAAAACCCCTCGCCCATTCTTCCAACTCATTTGTGGTTTTATTTTACACTTGGCAGAGATCAAATAAAATGAGACTCGCGACAGTGCCTTTATTTACCTTATGAGCATGCGGTGCCTTGGCACTCACGACTGCACTTCACATTACACGCTATGTCTTTGAGTGATGATGCCCTTGTTTACCTTGTGCACATGTGGCACCCTTGGTGCCTACAACTGCACTTCACATTACACGCGATGCACCTTTGAGCAGTGGCGCCTTTGTTTACCTTGTGCACATGTGGTGCCTTAGTGCCCGCGATTGCACTTCACATTACATGCATTGAACCTTTGAGTAGTGGAACCCTTGGTGCCTATGGCCACACTTCACATTACATGCACTACGCTTTTGAGCAGCAATGCCTTTGTTTACCTTGTGCGCACATGGCACCCTTGGTGTCCTCGATCGCAATTCACATTACATGTGTTGTGCCTTTAAGCAGTGGCACCTTTGTTTACCTTGTGCGCATGTGGTGCCCTTAGCACCCGTGGTCACACTTCACATTGCATGCGCTGCGCCTTTGAGTAGTAGTGCCTTTATTTATCTTACGCACATGTGGCACCTTGGGGCTCATGGCTGCACTTCACATTACACGTGCTGCACCTTTGAGTGGTGGCACCTCTGTTTAGATTGCACATGCATGATACCCTTGGTGCTTGTGGTCGTGCTTCACATTACACACATTGCACCTTGAGTGGTGGCACCTTTGTTTATCTTGCACATGCATGACACCCTTGGTGCTTGTGGCTGTGCTTCACATTACACGCATTGCACCTTTGAGCGATGGTGCCTTTGTTTACCTTGCGCATGCATGATGCCCTTGGTGCCTGCGGCTACACTTCACATTACATGCACTATGCCTTTGAGTGGTGGTGCCTTTGTTTACCTTGCGTACATGAAATGCCCTTGTTTCCTACAACCATGCTTCACATTACACATGCTACGCCTTTAAGTGGCAACACCTTTTTTTCCTTACGTGCAATGGTGCCCTTGGCTCCCACAACCACTCCTTATGCTTGGTGTGGCAGTGCCTTATTGTACGTACAATGCTTTCAATCTTCAAGCTTGTAGCATGCATCGTGCACATGGCACCACCATGAACCATGTGCCTCTCAAAAACCTCACATTCATTTCCATTTGTTATTTTATTTAATTTAAAATTCAATAAAAAACAAAATAAATTTGATAAAATATTTTTAAAAAATAAAATAAAATAAATATTTTTTTAAAAAAGGATTAAATGAGAAAAATAAATAAATGAATTACCCTAAGGCAACATTTTTGTTATGCTCATTTTATTCATAGCTTTTACATTATCTTTGGAATAATAACTTTCTTTCTTGCAATGTGCAAGTGATCAAATGGTGTCCACATCTGGAGTAACACCCAAACCTGTAGTCTTCAAGTTCCAAGGCATACCTTCAACGTCTAGATTCCATGATGACTATGCAGAGATTAGAGATACTGAGCTTAGGCACATGGATTTAAAAGATTTCCTGAGAATTTGCAACAAGCCAACAGACAGGTCAGCCTTGGTATCTGCACTGATTTGTTCCAGATTAGTGAGTGCACTATCACATCCCATGTTAGTATAGTTAGCTAAACCAATCATGGCCCTTTCACAACATTTTGTTCCTGATGAAAGAGTGGTTAAGAGTGTCATTGGAGAAGTGGTATTGGATTTGTGACCTGACAACATTGAGAGGGTCTTTCATCTTCCTAAAGTAGACCAATTCATCCAACTCTGCTATGAAGCAGCTAAAAGATGGTATAGGGAGCATCAACAACAGGCCATTGACATTATACAATCCTCGTACTTGATTTAGAAGCCTCCTTAGGGAAGGATAACCATCAAAGTGCACATGACTTGGGGATATATGTAGGAAGGCATCGGGTACTCTATTATCTCCTAAGCAGAGTCATGGGCTTACTTGCGGCGGGCCACCTCAGTACCTTCATCGTCAACTTCATTGAGACCATCAGACACACAAAAATACTGCTGGATTGGGCCACCACACTAAGTGATAACTTGTGTGAGAAACTATTGATGGTGAAGGACAAGAATAAGTTTTACATGACTTCTTATGTGGTGTACATGCTTGCAGTGAGGGCAAAAAACTATCTTGGTTTGTACAGGAGTGGTAGTATGCAAGACCCCAATGCTTGGCCCTATATAGTCTACCCTTAGCTAGTGAAAAAGAAGCTCTCAAGATAGAGAAAAGGATACAGGATTGTGAATGATACGCTCATCTTTGCAATCATTCGATTCATCAAGGGAGATTAAGGAAAGAGGTTATTTGATGAAGCCAAAGCACAAGTCACAACTCTTGGAGCCTACTTCATCCAGTTCAAGACCTTCATATATCTATGAGTAGCTAGTGCATCCATTAGTCCTAAGAAGCTCCTAAGGTACCCAAGTGACAAATTGGTACTATTAGAGATCTCCCAAAAAATTGAGTCAACCTATGAGAAGATAAAGAGGCAACAAAGACCCTGCTGGGCATGACCATTGATCACAGGACCGTATCAGGTGAAGAGGAAACAAGATATTTCATCCTTTGAATGGGAGTGGGAAAACTATCCTCTTGAACAATACAACTCTCCCCGGCCATATTTTGACAATGTCAGGAAAGTGGATTCTGGTAGGAAAAGACTTTCATCATGAGGATGCTATTGAAGATCACTGGATGAATGCCACAAATGACTACGATGTTTGTATTAAGGACTATTGTAGGATGACTTTGTATCTTGCAAAGAAGGCTCTCTAGTTGAACATCCCAGAGGAGATAAAGCAACAAGATTTGAAGGAGTTATTGAAACCCCCTATTCAATGCAGATAAAATTGGTGAAAGACCTATTCTAAATGTAGAGGTTGACAAGGAAGAAAGGGATGACATTAATCATTGAGTGAGACATATCATCAAAATGACAAATGATTGGATCAAGAAACCTTTTCCACTTGATCCAATTCCTGATACAGTGATCTTCCATGCACATGCTCGCCCAGAAAGGGGTAAAGGAAGGAAAGTCACAATTCCTACCTTTATGCTCTAGTCTTCGATTAGGCCAGAGACAGTCTACCAGCTTGATCACCTGGTGGGATATTATCACTCTCCTAAAAGGAACAGAAAAAAGAAAAGAAAGAGGACCTCTCCTTAAAGAATTTAGACAGAATAGGTGCCTCCCTAGCAACAAGAAAAAAGTACACAAGGGCCTCAAGATATTGGAGCTACCCAAGTCCAGGATGAACCACAGTTACATCCCGTTATGTCTAGCCAACCAGAAGAGGGAGAGATTCCATAGGTCCTTGTTCCTCCTATGCAAGATGAGCCAACTTCTCCTTCTACCTCCAAGAAAAAGAAGAAAAGGATTAAGATTTGAATGAAGAAAAGGTAAATGATCAATAGGAGATTAGTGCCTAATCCATCTATTCCTAAAAGTATTCTTGAGGGAGATGATGAAGAAGAAGAAATAGAATTAGAGAAAGAAGAGGAAGAACAAGTTCCCCTATAGGGGACTCGATTGGCTAGAGCTACAAAGTCACAAAGGAAAAAGAGTGCCATGGGTACCCCACCATCCACTCAAGCAGAACCTTTAGAGCTTTCTTCTTCAGAAGATGAAGTACAATAGTGGGTGGATGAGCAGAGTGAAGGGAGTGATGATGTTTTCTCCATGTCAAATTTTGATTTCATGCCCGTAGGTACAGTTTTGATCAAGGATAAGATCAGGAATACCCCTACAGTTGAACCTCAATAGGAAGACTAGATGCAAATGCCCCTAGATACATAGGGTCCTAATCTTACTCCTCCATCTCCACCATGAGTTAAGGTGGTAGAACGAGGCTCTGTGACTCCTCCACCTTAGAGTTTAGAGGAAGAGCACATTTAGAAGGAATCGGTATTAGAGGAGAGACCAGAAGAAATGGCAACTAGTGAGGTGTTAGAAGGACAAATGGTGGAATATTCTCAACCACTTTCCCAAGACACTGAAGTTCAAGGTACAGGGTCTACTAAGACTGAGGTTACAGAAGGGGAACCCTCACAATAGGATACAACTCCCAGCAGGAGTGACAAAGGGAAGGAAGTTGTAGAACACACTCCTTCATCATCAAGAGTTAGGTCCTCAACAGTACACATCCCTAGATGGATTGGAAAAGAGATAATGAGGAGTACTAAGCCTCAATTTTGTGCTTCAGAGGAAGACATTTGTGACATTGTAGAGATCTTAAAGAAAACTGAGTCTCCATCACATGAGGTAGTGTGATTATCATTTGTCACAACCATATGAAACTAGGATTTATTTGCACATGTGGCTCTCTCTCTTGAAGGCACAGAAGTAGAAGGCCTTGGCCTCGAAGATTATGAGTTGAAGGATGTTATGTTGGGAAGGCCTACATAGGATTTAGCCCAATAAATGATGACTAAGGGAGTCAAAGAAGTTTTGAAGTATATGGAACAAGAAGAGATTGAAGGTCATTGGTCATCTTGATCCTAAACACTCAGAGCATACTTTGAACACTGTACTTAGAGAAGGGGGAGGTGTGCAACTTGACCCATTTTTGAAAGCTTGTTAGGAATGGTGAGAAATTTTTGAGGGGAAAGGTGTTACAATCATCATGGGGAATTTGAAGTTACTACATGCTATGCAGGAGAATGTGAATAAGATCATGGCAATTTTGAGGCAGGACTTCAGTATCATGCATGAGGTACGTGCCTGGAGTAAGGATTTGCAGACTCTACAAGTATAACAGCCCAAAGATATCAGGTTTTGATCAATGTATATACCAGAGAAGAATTAGACATGGTTGATGATTGGATATAGAAAATATTAGATAACAATAAAGTAATGGTGACATTACATGAGGAGATCCATCGGCTCAAGGATCAAGCCTGAGAGAAAATTTTGGAAGCAGAAAGACACTACAGTGATGCATGGTTGGATATTTTTGAAGATGAGGAATGAGAGAAATTGTTACCTATAGAGACAGTAGTGGAAAATTACAGAAAGATTTTTATGGAGGTTGTTGATGATGAAGACATCTGACAAGCCTTTAGGACAGAAGAAGCATTGTTAGAGTTAGACATCAAACTAAAAGATTTTGTAGAGACTCAAATTGAGGTGGACAACTACAGACAAAAAGTCAAGGGCAAGTATGAGGGTTTAGATCTTCTAGATACTGCTAAGATAACTTAGATGATAGAGAAATTCAAGGGAAAACATCCAAACATAGCTTTGGGATGAAGAAGAACAAAAATTAGATGCCAAAATTTCAATTTTGACAGTTTGTAAAATTTTGAGATTTTTTGACCCTGTCGAGGTCTGCAACTCCACAGCTCCGTAGGTGCATAGGTCCGCAGCTTTGAAATTTAGAGGTGCACTAATAGTTAACTGCCAGTTCCAAAAATAACACCTTCCATGCATTGAAAACACATTCTAATGACAGTTTAATTGTGACAAATGGCTAGTGAAGGACCAACTTCTATTTTTGGCACCTCTAGATGCTCCTACTCTGACTGAAGGCTTCCTCCTACTTTTTCTCTCATATTTTCTTTATTTTTGACATGTGAAGTGCTCATGCATCCAATAAATAAATAAAATATGGATGGAGTCCCTCTAAGCACCGGATTAATTGTTAGTTTGTATATATTTAGTTTGTTTTATTATTTAAAAGCATTTTGTTGCATGAAGAATATCTCTCACTCTCAACACAAATTGAGGAGATGATTTCTTATAAATAACCTATTGTAAAATTTAACAAGGTCCATAGTTAGTATGCAATAAAATTATGCTTTTGATGCTCGCATTTGGAGTGTAGTCATTCTTTCCTAAATGTGTCATATTTTTTGTGAATTTTATTCATGAGATTGTGATTGAGCCAAAGGTTTATTGCATTGTTTTTGGTTGTGTGATCTTTTAGTTTTGATGTTTTCTATAGATTTAAAAATTCTGTTGACGTAACGAGCTTGAGAAGAGATCATCAAATTGTGTCTGCATAGCCTTTTGTCTTGCATGAGCACACTTTTTGTGGCCTTGTGATTTGATGAAAGGTGAAATATCACATGATTGTTAAAGTTTCTCATTAACAATTGCATCAATGAATTCTAGAAAGCACTGCTCCTATTTTCATTGGTTTCCTATTGATTTCTTCAGAAGTTCAACTTGAAACGTGTTATTTTCTGTAGCTTATGTCCATTTAGGATTTCAATTTCATGTTATTTGCTTTTAGTTTTGTTATTTTCTTTGCTAACCCCTTGTTAGAATAGGAACTCATTTTAGTTCACTGTTAGAATTGCATTCATTGAAAAAAACCAAAAAAACCAAAAAAAATTGTTCTTTTGTGTGTTATTTTGAGACCAAAAATAGATTTACTTCATTTTGAAACTCTAGTAGAGCCAACAAAGGCCTCCTCATGAACAATCATATTTATCTTCAACTGAGCAGATTTTGATACGTCACAAGACAAATACTAAACCTTGGAGTTGATCCCAAAAAGATTAGCTTTTCAAGAGAGGAATTTCACAATGGATTCCTTCCATTGGCCTCGTGCATAATGACCACCCAAGAGAAGTGGTGCTAGAAGGAGGGCCCTTTTGACTCCTGAAAGGAAGATAATTTGTCAAAGTTTCAGATTTTTTTGCACTTCTACAATAATCTACGCTTCATAAAAGTTCAAAAATTTTCCCAAGTTTTTGATAAATTTAGGTCTGCAACTCCATAACTACGCAAGTCCGCAACTATGTAGGTCCGTAGATCTACAACTTTGCAAGTAAATAGGTGCGTAAAACTCTGTGGTGCACAAAATTTAGAGAGGTGAGAAAGTGTGCTTTAGCAGAGGTGCACTTTTTCCAAAATTGATACAAGCTGGAGGATATTGATCCAAAATCTCCATTTCAGTGAGCATTAAGGTCTTCACCAAGTGGACATGAATTTCTTGAGCTTACTCACTTTCGTAAGCCACACAGTGATAGAGGAATAACCTAAATTCAACCACTTCCATTCAAAATTTTGTCGTCTTCTTCTACTCTGCCACCAATTCAACCACCAAGTGGACCTCCACATACTCCAATAGTCCCACCACCAACAAAACCACCTCTAGGTCCACAAAACCCTCCAATGGCCTTTTTCGCAAACGCAGTGGACTCACCCATCAACTTGAGAGGTGCACTCCATGACCTCCCTAAGAATCCTAAAAAGTTTTACTCAAGGTTCATTTATGGAGAAACACGAACTGCCAAAGATCATGTCAAAGTATTCAAAGAAATTTGCAACTAGAAACAAATTGCTAATGAAGACATGGTTCTTCATTTATTCCCTTACTCTTTGGGAGAAGGTGCTTACAATTTTTATGTTAATTTTCCAACTAGATGCATTAGAGATTGGGATACTTTTGAGAAGTTATTTTTGGAACAATTCAAGACTTTTGTCAATCTAGTTGTGATACATCAACAATTCATATCAATAAAAAGGGACCCAAGTGAAACAGTTTCATGCTTGAATCATTGTTTCCATATGGCATACCATAGATTGGAATCACCATACACTATACCAGTTGAAGTGGCTATTCAAATTTATCTAAATTCTATGGACCCTCTTACTGCTATCTTTCTCACAAGGCTTCCTGCAATAGATATTGATACATTCGAAAAGGTTTTCATAGAGGCAATTATGTTCACAAAACAAGCTAACCCCAACGGAGGGGGGATGATGCCTCCAGCTCAAGCTATTGCTAAAATACCAACATATCTCATTGGAGAACCTCCAGTGCCTAGCTAATTCATACCTATGAATCCAATTCCATTATAGCAGGCACCTGCTCCACAAAACCCTACATTGACATATCCAAGGTATGACCCCTCGAAGACAACTTTCTTTGAAAAGAAGGTGGTAGTTCCTATAGAACTAGATAATAGTTTCATCTCATAATTTTACCAAATGGAGAGGACAATGTCACAAATGAACAATGAATTAACACGACTCAGACTGTCACAAGGATGGAACAACAATTTTCAAAGGAACAATGCTCCTCCCTACAACAATAATTTTGGTTAGAATTGTAATAGGAACTTCAATGGAAATAGTAAGAATAATAATGCAGGAGATAATAGCAGAGGAAACAATTTCAATCCTTCAAATCATAATAATGGCTTCCAAAGATAGAACCAACAATGGAACACCCATCTAAATAATGGGAGCATTCCTTCTAATAACAACAACAACAATGTTTAGTATGCTGATATCAATTAGTATAATGACAACCAAAATGTGTCTAACAATGATGGTTTGTACTACAATGGTAATTAGGAGATGAACCAAAGCTCACAAGTAAATGATAATCCTCCTCTTGTGTAATTCAATGCTATGCTATTAGAGTCATACAAATCTACACAAAATGTCCAAGTGGAACAATCAACATGCAAGGAATTCTCATTCCTATTTAGTCAAGAACCTGATATTCAACATGAAGAAATGTCCACTTTTTGCAATGACAATCAAAATACCTACAATCTAAGAAGTAGAAAGGATCCCTTGACAGATGGAATTCCTCCATCTTTACAACCAACTCTACTTGATCCTAGAGCAAGCAATAATCCACCACCAGTTAAACCGTGACCTGTAGGACAACAAAATTAGAACTAGGGGAATGTACCAACAATATTAAGGAATCCTGCTTGGTCTACAAAAAAGATATAGTGTGATGGAAGACTTGAAACAAACTAAGGCTAATATGTCTATGTTTGACATGTTGCAAAATTGCCCACAACAAAGGGAAGCACTCATGAAGATGCTGGACCATACAAAGACTCACCATAATGCTAATATTCCTCTCAAAAGACAACCCCGCAACAAGTCAATGCTGCAGAGGCAATGCCCACCATGTTTAAAGATAAATGGAGGTACCCCCTTTTTTTCTTAGCATCAGGATATACAGAAAGAATCTTCACAATTGCCTTATCGATTCAGGGGCTTCATGTAATGTTATGCAATTATCCATACCTCAAAGGTTAGGAGTCACCCCTCAACCTTCAAATCGAATGGTAATATAGTTGGATAAAACCGAGGTGAAATTCATAGGTGTGTTGAAGGATGTGCGGATACAACTAATAGTTGATCCTCAAATTCAAGATATTATTGACATTCATGTGTTTGATATCCCCGAGACATATGGGTTGCTTCTCAGTAGAGAATGGACAAAGTGTCTTAGAGGATGGTTTTCAATGGACTTCACTCAACTTTGGTTGCCATGGAAAGGTCTTAACAATCAAATCAAAATTGATGTTGAACCAAAGTTGAAGAAAATGATTACTGAGTACAACACTCTGAATGAAGTAGGCTTTCTACAAACAGAACTAGGCTCCTACAAGGTAATGGTTCTCGACACAACTTCAACCATAAAACCAGGTGATCATGGTATGGATCCCGTGATTTTAACTCCAAGAGAAGAAGTTGTGACATAATTCATAGATCATATGATGGCTAACTTGCAATGTCTAGGGGAAGAAGTTGACCCTAATATTCTCCTCCTTCCCAAATTTTGCCGATTACATAAAATGAGTCATTCAAAGTTTGAATGTTCATCATGCCAAGAAGCGATCACAAAAGTGTTGATGCAAATAATGGGGGCGAAAAGTGGTGATGACCCACAACATGAATATATAGAAAACTATAATCACACTGATAATTTTAGCACTCTTGAAAAGCTTGAAGAAATAGAAGATCTAAATGCATCGTATAGAGATACTCCTTTAGATGGTGGGGGCTTGTCTTCTCCTCCACCTGGAGTGATCAAAATTCAAAGATGAAGGTGCTACACGAAAGGCCAAGGATGGACTTCAGTGGTTGTGTGTCCTCTACCCAAAGTTGAAGAAATTAAGGAATTGATAGGGGAAATTCAAAATAAACAAGGAGAGCATGCACTTCCCTTGTTAGAAATTCAGAGTGAAGAATCATCAAGTCCTCCACTAGGAAAGTTACAATGGGTTCCCAAAGGACAACCATTCAAGGCTCAATTAAAGGGAAAGTTAAGGACAAACAAGCATAAAGTAAGAAAATTGAAAGGGGATCAAATTTGGATGATTCACTTTGATGGTTCTAAATGCAAACTAGGAGCTGGTGTAGGTATTGAATTGGTTAACCCAAAAGGTAAGTCATTCTATGCTGCATATCGATTACAATTTAGATGCACGAACAATGCTGTAGAATATGTGGCATTGATTTAAGGACTCTTGTTTGCACTTGAGAAAGGAGTCAAGGCTATCATAATTGAAGGAGACTCCCAACTGGTTATACAACAAGTTAAGTCAGTATACTCTTGCAACAATAAGAGGCTACTAGCTTATAGAAAAAGGGTATGGGATATAATGGATGATTTCGAGGCTTTGAACATAAATTTTATCCCAAGAAGGAAAATCATGGTACCTGATGCTCTCACCATTTTGGCAAGTACATTACAACCTGTTGAAAGAACCAAGTTGAAAAGATTCTTAGTAGAATTGGTTATTATTCCATCTATTCTTGATAATATCACAAACTTTTAGGTCTTTCAGGATGATCAACATATACTTGAGTTTATCATGTACAGTCATCATTTTGAGGGACATGAGATTGATGATAAACCAGATGATAGACCTAAAGATGATGGGCTCAAGGATGAAGATGGTTTTCTTAATTTTAAAACCAACACTATTCCAAAAGGGATGGTCGAGTTAGAATGCATGTTTGATCATGATGAATCAGCATTGAAAAGAGAGTGACCCAAGAAAAGGGAAAGGATGAATGTGTTTGATAAAACTTGGGTACTGATGAGGAACCAAAAATGGTATGGATAGGAAAGGTTTGCAATCCACAAGAAAGGGAAGATATGCTCAAATTGCTTATAGAATATAAGGATGTTATTGCCTAGAGCTATGAAGAGTTAAAAACTTATGATCCTAAGATTATTACACATGATATCCCACTAAAACTAGGAGCTAAACCTTTCTAGCAAAGAAAAAGACCTGTAAATCCTATCATTGAACCATTGATAATGAAGGAAGTTAAAAAGTTACTTGATGCAAAGATCATATTCCTCATCCACCATTCTACTTGGGTGGCTAATTTGGTTCCTGTACAGAAAAAGACTGGAGAGATTCGTCTTTGTGTTGATTTTTGAAATCTAAACTTAGCATCTCAAAAGGAGAACTATCCTTTGCCCTCACTAGATGAAGTGTTTTAGATCATGAATGGGGCAAAGATGATGTCATTTCTAGATGGATATTCTAGGTACAATCAAGTAATGGTAGACAAAGAAGATCGATTGAAAACAACTTTTACAACAAAATGGGGAACTTTTGCCTACAAAAGAATGCCTTTTGGACTGATTAATGTGGGAGCTATGTTTTAGTGGGCCATGGATGAAGCTTTCAAAGGATTGATTAATAAATGTATAGTCATTTACATGGATGACTTAACTATCTTTTCTAAACAACAAAGCACTCATATTGTTTATCTCAAACAAGTATTCAATAGATGTCATAAATATGACATATCTCTTAATCCAAACAAATTCTCATTCGGTGTTACCCAAGGAAAGTTGCTAGGGCATGTTATTTCTAAGTCAGGAATCTCCATTGATCCAGATAGAGTTGAAGCTATCCTGAAATTAGCACCTCCACACAGTCAGAAAGAATTAAAATCTTTCTTTGGAAAGATAATTTTTGTGCAAAAATTCATAAGTGGATGTGTAGAAATTGTTCGTCCCCTCAATGATTTTCTCAAAAAAGGAGCTAAAATAGAGTGGTCCCCAAAAATTAAGAAATAATTTGAAGATATCAAAGTGGCTATTTCCACTGCCCTGGTGTTGGTAAGTCTCAACTACCAACTACCTTTCAAGATATATTCTTTCGCTTCAAAACATTCTTGCACTAGGATTTTAACTCTGAAGAAGGAAAATGAAGATGAAAGGCCAATCTCATTCATGAGTTGTCCCTTAAAGAATGCCAAGTTGAAATATTCCAACCTTGACAAATAGTCCTTTGCATTGATTAAAGTAGTAAAGAAATTGTGTCATTACATACTTAGGAGTAAGGTGTATGCAATTGTGCCTAATCCAACAGTGAAGACACTTTTGATGCAGAATGAACTTGGTGAACAACATGGGAAATGGATGGCAATACTCCAAGAATTCAACCTATGAAATTGGTTAGAGGCCAGGGTCTATCAAAGATGATAGTTGATAATTAGGATAGAGATGAAAAGGAGTTCAAGTTTGACACAGAAACAAATGAGGATGATCAGAAAAAGATGGTTGTATCACAAGTTGAAATTAATCAGCGAGTGGTAACAAATGTCTAGTATCAAGACATTATTTATTACCTTCTACAAAATTGATGTCCTAGTTGGATGAATAGTTCATAGAGTAGAGGACTTAAAATGAAATGTGAGTCCTACATGTTGCATAATAACAAGCTATACAAAAATAACTACAAAGGGGTCTATCTAAAATGCTTAGGATATGATGAAGCTAAGGAAGTCTTGGAACATTTCCATCACAAGTATGGCATAGGACATGGCTCAGCCGAAGAAATGACTCACATGATTTTAAGATTGGGTTTTTTTTTTTACCTCAATATTCAAATACACTTTCGAACATGTGTGTTCTTGCCATATATGTCAAACTAGTGCTAATAGAGAGAGACACTCGACAATGCCATTAAAATTGGTGTACGAAGTGTCCCCCTTCACAAAATGGGGGTTGGATTTTATTGGTCCTATCAATCCACCATCATCAACTAGACATGTGTATATTCTTACAGCTATGGATTATTGTACATGGTGGATGAAAGCTGAGACATTCAAAAATTGCATTGTTAAGGTGGTGACTGACTTTCTCAAAGAACACATTGTTACTAGATTGGAAATGTCATTTGCCCTTATTTGCGATAATGGACCTACTTTCACATCTACATTTTTAACCCTGTGGGAATTTGAGAATAAAGTCATTATTAAGTTCTCGTTGAATTACTACCCACAAGGAAATGAGGTAGTTGAATCTACAAACAAGAACTTGATCACAGTAATAAAACAATTATTGAAGGAGAATCCTAGGGATTGGCATACTCAACTGAAATATGCCCTATGGATAGATCGAGTGAGAGTCAAAAATGCCTTGGGGACTTCTCCATATTTTCTTGTTTGCAAACAAGAACTAGTGTTCCCACTTAATCTTAGAATTTTGGTTTTGAAATTCATGAGTGGGTATGCTGAAGATGCTGACAAAGTACAAATCAGATTAATGAATCTTTTAGAGATGGACGAAAAATGCACAGCTACATTGGAGCACATGGCTAAACATGAAGCTATTGTAAAAAGATGGTTCAACAAGAGGGTCATGATCAAATCATTCAATATTTTTGACCTTGTTCTACTCTGGGATAAGGCGAAAGAAAAATTGAGGAGCCATACCAAGTTTTAATGCTTGTGGATAGGGCCTTATCAAATTGCAATAATTCTAGGAGAAAACACTTTTAGGCTCAGTTTCTTATAGGGGGAATTTCTTCCTTTGCCCATAAATGGGGAGTTTCTGAAGCATTATTTTGAAGCCTAAAAGACATACCAAAAAAAAAATTAGTTAGATTTTATTCTCGCATTTAGCTTAGATTTTCATTCTTGCAAGTTTGTTTATTTCTATAAGTTTGTTTGTTTTCATGTTGCATGTTTCTTTTAGTTGTGTGTTTCCTTTCAAAGTTGTGTCAGTCCTGGCAGTTAAGGTGTACTTAAGATTTTCTTGAGATTCCACTAACTACTCATTGGTTCCAATTTCAAGAAGAGGTATTTCTTTGTCAAAATATTTCGACGTCTATGTGTCTTATACCAACTGAGGAACATGCATTTCTTGTGGAGATAGGGGATTTTCAGTCTAGAAATTAGAAGCCTTGACCAGCAAGTTATCAACACTTTGCAAATTTTTTAATTTTGATTGTTTTAGGTGCTGTTGAATTTAAGTCAAAGATGTTGAGAGACAATCCAAACTTCAACTAGTTCAAACAGGAGGGATCTACTCAAGAGGCTATTAAGATCATTGTTTGGTGTGAGAGTTTCTAAAAAATTCTAAAAGAGGAATGCAAGGGATGTTCACAAGAGATCAAATCCAAGAAATGACATCGATGTTATGACTACATAGTCTAAGCATAGTTGGGATATAGAAGAAAAAAGAAGAAAAAAAAGAGAGAATAGAGAAAATATGGTGTTAAGTCTAAAATATTCTAAAGATCTGAGATGGCAAAAGATAGGTTCTCAAAACAAAGTACCTAGAATTCCAAGCATTGTTTCATCAAAAATAATGTTTTGAAGGACATGGAGCAATTATTCAAAAAGCCAAAAATCAAAAGAATGTGACATCCCACCAAGAGCCCTCGAACTAATTCTCTCATCTGGTAAGCAATTGATTAATAAAAACCTTCATGGAGATTTCGAATGAATGAGTTGGGAGGAGTGGAAGATTATTTTGAGTCAGTGAAAAACTTTGATAGACTGCATCCTGAGAAATCAAAGGGAATGAATATACAATGCACACACTGAGTTTGAAGGTTCTGAATTCTGAGATTTTGATTGAAAATTCATCCAAAAGATGCTCAAAATGTTCAAAGTTTGGTTGGTGTTTGACACACGTTGGAAGAGTATTTTCTGATGAAGAAATGCCTTGGTCATTTCTTCCTTTTTTTGGGACTATTTGTTGTGGTGTCCACAACAGATGCCCTATTCCTAGTGAGGAGTGGGGACTCCATCCTTTTTTTGACTCTTAGACTCCCAGTTCAAGAGTCAAGAGAAGAAATTTTTTGTTAAGAGTTAAAATTTTAGAGTCAAAAATTCAAAAAAAAAATTAGAAAATAAAAAATACAAAAAAATGGAAAAATTGAATTTAAAAAAAAAATGATGTCCAAGTGCATGTGTGCATGTGCGGGTGGGGTCAACACGTCGCGCACCCACCCGACACGATAGGGGTTATAAAATCCCCTGCCCATCCTTCCAACTCATTTGCAATTTTATTTTACACTCGGCGGAGATCAAATAAGGTGAGACTCGCGACAACACCTTTGTTTAACTTGACTGCGTATGATGCCTAGGCGCCCATGGCCATGCTTCACATTACACACACTGCACCTTTGAGTGATGGCACCTTTGTTTACCTTGCACATGCATGGTGCCACACCCATAGTCGCACTTCACATTACACACACTGCGCCTTTGAACGACAGTGCCTTTGTTTACCTTGCACATGTGTGATGCCTTGGCGCCGACGGCCACACTTCACATTACGCGAGTTGTGCCTTTGAGTGGTGGTGCCTTTGTTTACCTTGTGCATACATGGAACCCTTGGCACCCATGGCTGCAATTCACATTACTTGTGTTGCGCCTTTAATTGGTGGCACCTTTTTTTACCTTGCACATGCGGTGCCTGTGGCTGCGCTACACATTACACACATTGTGCCTTTGAGCGATAGCCCCTTTATTTACCTTGCATGTGCGTGGTGCCTTTTGTACTCATAGCCACACTTCACATTATATGTGCTACACCTTTGAGCGATAGCACCTTTGTTTACCTTGCACACACGAGGCACCTTGGTGCTTGCAGCCATGCTTCACATTACACATGCTGCACCTTTCAGCGTGGCACCTTTGTTTACCTTGTGCATGCATGGCACCCTAGGTGCCCACTTCTAGACTTCACATTACACATGTTGTGCTTTTGAGCGATGATGCCTTTGTTTACCTTGCACACACACATTGCCCTTGGTGCCCATGGCTAGACTTTACATCACATGTGCTACACCTTTGAGCGGCGGTGCCTTTATTTACCTTGCACATGTGTGGTGCTCTTGGCACCTGTGACTGCGCTTCACATTACATGCATTGTACCTTTGAGCGATGACACCTTTTTTTCCTTGTGTACGGTGGCACCCTTAGTGCCCACAGCCACTCCTTATGCTTGGTGCAGCGACACCTTATTGCGCACGTAGTGCTTTGGATCTGCAAGCCCATAGAGCACATCACACAGGTGGCACCACCATGAACCACACACCTCTCAAAAACCCCATATTCATTTCTTTTTATTATTTTGTTAAATTTAAATTTCAAAAAAACAAAAAAAAAATTGATAAAATATTTTTTTAAAATTAATAATAAAATAATTTTTTTTTTAAAAGGATAAAATGAGAAAAATAAATAAATGAATTTCCCTAAGGGGGCATTTTTTTAATGCTCATTTTATTCATAGCTTTTACATTATCTTTGGACTAATAACATTCTTTCACACAATGTGCAGGTGATCAAATGACATCCACATCCAGAGCAACACCAAAACCTATAGTCTTCAAGTTCCAAGGCATACTTTCAAAGTCTAGATTCCATGATGACTACGTAGAGATCAAATATACCGACCTCAGGCATGGATTTCAAAGATTTCTTGAGAATTTGCAACAAGCCAACATAGAGGTCAGCCTTGGTATCTGCATTGATCCATTCTGGATTAGTGAGTGGAGCGTCGCACCCATGTCAATGTAATTAGTTGAACTAATCATGGCCATGTCACAACATTTCATTCCTGATGAAAGAGTGGTTAAGAGTGTCACTAGAGAAGTGGTGTTGGATTTGTGACCTGACAACATTGAGTGGGTCTTTCATCTTCCTAGAGCAGACTAGCTCATCTAACTCTCCTATGAAGTAGCTGATTGAGAAGCCTCCTCGGGGAAGGATAACTAGAAAAGTGGACATGACTCAAGGATATACGAAGGAAGACATTAGGCACTCTATTATTCTCTTAAGCAGAGTCATGGGCTTACCTGCAATGGGCCACCTCAATGCCTTCATGGTCAACTTCATTGAGACCATCAGATAGCAAAAGATACCATTGGATTGGGCCACCACACTAAGTGAGAACTTGTGTGAGAAACTAAGGATGGTGAAGGAATAGAAGAAGTTTTACATGACTTCTTATGTGGTGTACATGCTTGCAATGAGGGCGATAAACTATCCCAATTTGTACAGGAGAGGCAGTATGCAAGATCCCAATGCATAGCCCTATATAGTCTACCCTCAACTGGTGAAGAAGAAGCTCTTAGGATAGAGCAAAGAATACAAAATTGTGAATGATGTGTTCATCTTTGCGATCATTTGATTCATCGAGGGATATTATGGAAAAAGGTTATCTGATGAAGCCAAAGCACAAGTCATAGCTCTTGGAGCCTACTTCATCCAATTCAATACGTTCACATATCTACAAGTAGCTAGTGCATCCATGAATCCTAAGAAGCTCTTGAGGTACCCAAATGACAAATTGGTACTGTTAGAGATCTCCCAACAAATTGAGTTGGCCTATGAGAAGATAAAGAGGCAACGAAGACCCTGCTGGGCATGGCCATTGATCATAGGACCATATCAGGTGAAGAGGAAACATGATATTCTGTCCTTCAAATACAAGTGGGAAAAATATCCTCTTGAAGAATACAACTCTCCCTAGCAATATTTTGACAATGTCAAGAAAGTGGAGAGTCTGGCAAGAAAAGACTTTCATCATGAGGATGTTGTTGAAGATCACTAGATGAATGCCACAAATGACTATGATGTCCATATTAGGGACTATTGTAGGATGACTTTGTATCTTATAGAGAAGGCTCTCTAGTTGAACATCCCAAAGGAGATAAAGCAACAAGATTCGAAGGAGTTACTAGACCCCCTATTCAATGTTGATAAAATTGGTGAAAGACCTATTCTCAATGCAGAGGTTGACAGGGAAGAAAGGGATGACATTAATCATCGAGTGAGACATGTCATCAGAATGAAAAAGGATTGGATCAAGAAACCTTTTTCACTTGATCCAATTACTAATACATTGATCTTCCATGCACATGATCACCCAGAAAGGGGTAAAGGAAGGAAAGTCACAATTCCTACCTTTGCACTCCAGTCTCCTATCAGGCCAGAGATAGTCTACCAGCTTGATCACCTAGTGGGATATTATCACCCTCCTGAAAGGAAGGGAAAGAAAAAAATAAAGAGGAATTATCCTCGGAGGATTCAGACTTAACAGGTGCCTCCCTAGCAGTAGGAAAAGAGTCCAAAAGGGTCTCAAGATACTAGAGCTACCCAAGTCCAGGATGAACCACAATTGCCTCCCGTTGTGTCTAGCCAACTAGAAGAGGGAGAGATTCCATAGGTCCTCATTCCTCCCATGCAAGATGAGCCAACTTATCCTTCTACCTCAAAGAAAAAGAAGAAAAGGATTAAGATTCAAATGAAGAAAAGGAAAAGGATGATTAGGAGATTAGTGCCTAATCCATCTATTCCCGAAAGGAAGAAGAAATAGAAATCAGAGCAGGAAGAGAAAGAACAAGTTACCCTATAGGGAAGGACTTGGTTGGCTAGAGCTACAAAGTTGCAAAGGAGAAAGAGTACCATGGGTACCCTGCCATCCACTCAAGCAGAACCTTTAGAGCTTTCTTCTTCAGAAGATGAAGTACAATAGTGGGTGGATGAGCAGAGTGATGGGAGTGATGATGTTTTCTCAATGTTAGATTTTGATTTCATATCTGTAGGTATAGAATTGATTGGGGATAAGATTAGGGATATACCTATAGGTGAACCTCAACAAGAAGACTGGACACTTACATAGGTCCTGATCTTACTTCTCCATCTCCACCATGAGTTACAATGGTAGAATAGGGCTCGATGACTCCTCCACCTTAGATTTTAGACGAAGAGCATATTTAGAAGGAACCAATATAAGAGGAGAGACCAAAGAAAATGGCAACTGGTGAGGTGTTAGAAGGACAAATGGTGGAATATTCTTAGCCACTTTCCCAAGACACCAAAGTTGAAGCCACAGGGTCTACTAAAATTGAGGTTACAGAATGGGAACCCTCACAACAGGATATAACTCCCAGCAGGATCGACAAAGGGAAGGAAGTTGCATAACACACTCCTTCATCATCAAGAGTCAGGTCCTCAATAGGATGCATCCCTAGATGGATCCAAAAAGAGATAATGAGGAGTAATAAGCCTCAATTTCATGCTTTAGAGGAAGACATTTGTGACATTGTAGAGATCTTAAAGAAACCTGAGTCTCCATCACATGATGCAGTGCCATTAGGATTTGTCACCACCATACGAAACCAGGATTTATTTGCACAAGTGGCTCTCCCTCCTAAAGGTACAGATGCAAAAGGCCTTGGCCTCGAAGATTATGAGTTGAAGGATGCTATGTTGGGAAGGCCTACATGGGATTCAACCCAACAAATGATGACTATGGGAGTCAAAGAGGTCCTCAAGTATATGGAACAAGAAGAGATTGAACTTCATGTACTTCAAAGGCAAGTTGAGATCCTAAAGGGATATCTAGCCAAGGTCATTGGTCCTCTTGATCTTGAACACCTAGAGCATACTTTGAAAATTGTACCTAGAGAAGGGGGAGGTGTGCAACTTGACCCATTTTTGAGAGCTTGTTAGGAATGGTGAGAAACTTTTGAGGGGAAAGGTGTTACAATCATCATGGGGATTTTTAAGTTACTGCATGCTATGTAGGAGAATGTGAATAAGGTCATGGCAATTTTGACGTAGGACTTCAATATCATGGATGAGGTACATCTCTGGAGTAAGGATTTGTAAACTCTACAAGCCATAAAGGGGCAAAGATATCAGGTTTTGACCGATGTATATACCAAAGAAGAATTAGACATGATTGATGATTGGATAGAGAAAATAGCAAATACCAATAAAGTAATGGAGACATTACATGAGGAGATCCATCGGCTCAAGGACCAAGCTTGAGAGAAAATTTTGGAAGCAAAAAGACACTACAGTGATGCATGCTTGGATATTTTTGAAGATGAGGAGCGAGAGAAATTGTTACCTGTAGACACAGTAGTGGAAAATTTCAGAAATATTTTTGTGGAGATTTCTGATGATGAGGATATTTGACAAGCCTTTAGGATAGAAGAAGCATTCTTAGAGTTAGACACAAAACTTAGAGATTTTGCAGGGACTCGAATTGAGGTGGACAACTATAGACAGAAGGACAAGGACAAGTATGAGGCTTTAGATCTTTTAGATGCTGCTAAGATAACTAAGATAATAGAGAAATTCAAGGGAAAACATCCAAACATAGCTTTGGGATGAAGAAGAACAAAACTCAGATGCTAGATTTTCAATTTTGACACTTAGTAAAATTTTGAGATTTTTTGACCTTGTCGAGGTTTGTAGCTCCATAGGTGCACAGGTCTATAGGTACGCAACTCCGCAATTATGAGGTGCACTGAAAGTTAATTACCTATTCCAAAAATAGCACCTTCCATGCATCGACAATGCATTCTGACAACAGTTTAACTGCGACACACTCCTAGTTAAGAACCAGCTTCTATTTTTGGCACCTCCAGATGCTCCTACTCTTATTGAAGGCTTTCTCCTACTTTTTCTCTCATATTTTCTTTATTTTTGACATGTAAAGGGCTCATGCATCCAATAAATGAATAAAATATGGATGGAGTCACTCTAAGCACCAGATTAATTGTTAGTTTGTATATATTTAGTTTGTCTTATTAGTTAAAAGCATTTTGTTGCATGAAGAATATCTCTCACTCTCAACACAAACTGAGGAGACGATTTCTTATAAATACCCCATTGTAAAATGTAACAAGGGTCATCGTTATTATGTAATAAAATAATGCTTTTGGTGCTTGCATTTGGAGTTTAGTCATTCTTGCCTGAATGTGTCATATTTTTTGTGAATTTTGTTCATGAGATTGTGATTGAGCCAAAGGTTTATTGCATTGTTTCTGGTTTTGTGATCTTTTTGTTTTGGTGTTTGCTACAAATTTACGAATTTTTTTGACATAACGAGCTTGAGAAGAGATCATCATATTGTGTTTGCATAGCCTTTTGTCTCTCATGAGTGCACTTTCCATGGCCTTGCAATTTAATGAAAGTTTAAATATCATACGATTGTTAAAGTTTCTCACCAAAAATTGCATCAATGGATTCTAGGAAGTGCTACTCTTGTATTCATTGGTTTCCTACCGATTTCTTCAAAATTTTAACTTGCAACATGTTGTTTTCTGTAGGTTATGTCCATTTAGGATTTCAATTTCATGTTATTTTCTTTCATTTTCATTATTTACTTTGCTAACCCCTCATTAGAATAGGAACTCATTTTAGTTGCATTTTTAGAATTGCATTCATTGAAAAAAACTAGAAAATAAAAAAAAAATTGTTCTTTTGTGTATTATTTTGAGACACAAAATAGATTTACTTCATTCTAAGATCATAGTAGAACTAGCAAAGGCCTCCTCGTGAACAATCACATTTATCTTCAACTGAGCAAATTTTGGTACATCACAAGACAAATACTGAACCTTGGAGTTGATCCCAAAAAGATTAGATTTTCAAGAGAGGAATTGCACAATGGATTCCTATCATTGGCCTCATGCATAACAATTGCCCAATAGGTGGTTACCTTTGTTGGATTACCAGACAATGGTGAGAGATGCATCTACCTTGATGTAAGAACCCTAGGATTGCTAAATAGATCTAATCGATACAGGGGCAGATCCATCTTATCTCTATGAGATGCAAAGGCATCTCTTCTCCCAATTTACTAGACCATATGCACTACTAGTGGTAGTGGGACAAGAAGGAGATGGTGGAGATGGCTATAGAGGTGAAGGAAGAGGTAGAGATAGATGGAGGTCGGGGGTAGTTCCTAAGGACTTGCAATGAGATAGACATGGTCCTTAGCCATGAGGGAGGAGGATGAGGAGGAGGAGGAGTAGCAACCACTAAAATGCAAGAGGGTGAAGAGAGTGGAGCCACAACAGGAGAAACCTACATGAGGAGACAGGAAGGATCCTAGAGATGTTTAGATATGAGTGGTCGGTCAATATAATGACTCTATATCTAAGGATTGGACACCCTCTTTACATTGGTTCTACATAAGATCAACTCCAAGTAATATACTAGAATTTCATATTGAGCTCATTAAATTATCAACCAGGAAATGTAAACTTGAAATGATGCTTGCAAAGTATATGCTCTAATTCTCCTAACATGTCATTGCTAGAATATTAACTAAGCTAGGAAATGAAATGGAAATTTATCCTACACTTAGAAATGAAATTGCAAAATGTGAAACTTAACTATTTACTTATGCCACAGGAAACAATCAATAAGTTTGTTACCATATGGCTACAGGAACAACAGAGCTCTTAAAACTTGTACTTCTATTTTATGGAATGAAAAAATAATTTCTACCTAACTACAAGTTACATTCACCTCTTGTGTGGGGCCCCATAGAAGAATGAATAATTAACAACTCAGATATTAAGAAGTGTAAATATCATTTTCATTCATGAGCATTTTATAAGTACATAAACTACGGGAAATAGAGTTGTATTGATCCTAACTGTTGGATAATAAAAGAGTGTCCTAGTAATTCTTCTTAACATCTAAAATCTAAACTTCCAAATTATTTAATATACTGATATAAAGAAAAACTACTAAGATCTAAGGTCCTTAAATGCTAGGAATATGACAAGATTGGCATCATTCAATTCAAACAAAAAAGTTACACTTTGCTTGCACACAAACTCCAAAATTCATGGCTTCTAGATCTATTCCATGATGATCTACAACCACTTGACCCAACATGTAGCAATAACTAACAATTTAAAGGTCATGGGATCATAATGAGTTGAAAACAATCAATTGTTTCCTTATCAACACTTTATCTTTAATGCTGACTTTTCCCTCCATTGCTTGACTCACCATTTCCTACAAAAGATTAGTGCATACATGTAATAGCCGTAATACATATCCAAGATAAAATTCATAATAATTTACTCACATTAGCTTTACTCTCATCAATGGCTATAGGAGAAATTACCCAATTAATGCAAGACAAGAAGATACATCATTTCATTCTATATATATATATATATATATATATATATATCATATTAATCCCATCAAAATTCATACATATATAAAAACATAATTATAAGTAGTGTGGATAAGTTTTTTAAAATCTCATAAATTTCTTAAATCTTTAACAAACAAAGCATATAAAACATGAACTAAATAAGCCTTAGATTAGACTCATCAATGGTAATTAGAGGCAAAGGTGTAGGTGGCACGAATCACTATTGTTGTGCAGGATTAGTAGATCATAGATGAGAAAACATGGAGTGAGGAGCTCTATAAGGAGTGGGACACAATGAGATGAGAGTCTAAGCACCACGGACCATGGGTGACTTACTACTATACTGTATACAGGGGTGTGACACCACCAAGACAGGGGCTACCTAGCTACTCAAATTGTGCAGGGAAATCAAAGGGTGTGGTATAGCTGCCAGATAAGAGACAAGCTCATCCACCACAACCTCCGCCAGCCCATGAGGGTGGGCATTAGTCTTAGGTCTAGGAGTAGATCTAGGTTGATGTCCTTGTGAAATTTTGTTGTATCATATGTATTTTGAGACAATCATCTAGATTTTGGATCTCACATGTACATGTACTCTTGGTTTATTTGATAGATATATGAGATACTAGATTTGATCAATCTTCATTATATACTTGTCTCATTCTTATGCTTATGTGATTGATATTTTGCATGTATGTTTCAAAAATTGTGTTTTAGTTTTGATGTGATGTTGCTCATGTATGCCTATGCTCATGTTTATGTATGCTCAGTTTCTCTCTTATAGATGTAGCTCTCATGCTTATGATGTAGAATTGTGTTTTAAAAATATGATACTTGGATAGATTAGATGTGATGAACAAATTAACCCCTTGTGATGAGAGGTATAAAGGAAGAAACAAAGTGGATATGATCAACAAGGAACAAAGTACATGATCAAGAGAAATATTTAAGAAGAGATGAATGTAGTTAGCTGACGCGTCCATAAAAAATGAAGAGAGAGCTCTTTCCATATGCAAAATGTAAGACTAAGCTAGAAGGAGCCTATAATTAAAACTAGTATGCAAAAATGGTTTACATGAAAGGGATGCAAAACATTTAGACTCTAATTTCATCATTGAACATTATTAGGGATATTAGAAGATCATACAATTCTCACTAATATAACTATGAGGATATGAATACAATCTATATCAGATAGGTATGTAGGAATCCAACTAATCTACAAAGATGTGTAAGTCAAGATGACTAATGTAGTTAGATTCACTAAGTTTTACTATAGCAAGATTACACCTGTATCAAGGCATAAGTGCCAGGATAACCCCCGAGTGTGGTCTTGTGAAAATAGTCAAGAATGATACATTGTAGGCCCAAAGTGTCAAGCAGGACAAGCAACAAGGATCTCAACACCTTTAGAGCAACAAAGTATACCCACAAGAAGAAAAAGAGAAAAAAATGTCCCCATACCCACAGTCTTCTAGTCCATGACATCCTCAAACGAATATTAGGGAGGGAACACTCAACAAAGAAATTTTCATAGACAACACACAAAGAAGATAAAATTAATCATGTCATAGTAAGTTGAATGTTTAAGTGTGTGTGTGTGTGTGTATCACATGTCCATTTATTTAAAATTCACATCTAATAGTGATAAATATCATAGCATCCTAGATTACAAGTAAGGTATCTGAGAAGTGTTGAGAAACACTCGATGTCAAGGAGGGGAAGTATTCAGAAGCACTATTTTAAACAAGTTTCCAAAGAAACCCTAATGCACAAGAAGACCATGATAAGATAAGTAGTATTCCCTCTAGAAGAGGACACAAGTCAATTCCAAGCAAGGAAATGTATGGTGAGATGAATGAGCAAGAAGTGAGATTGATAGACATAGGTGCAAGGGTCTCAAGTAGCATTTGTTTCTAGATTTTCACCACTTGGTAGATTTTTTTCAGGACTTTTTAATTTTTAATTTTTAATTTTTAAAATTTTTTTGGTTATACAGAAAATCACCTATTTCCAGGTTTTCACTAAGATGATCATTTTTCAAGATATTTTATATTTTTTAGGATTGTTTCAAGATCATAAGATATATACAAATAGCTAAGACATAAGAGCCTTAGGCATATAATTTTTTCAGATGTAAAATGTTGATAGGCTAAGCTAGTTTTTCCCCTTCAAGAGAGAGAGTTGATAAGAACCATATCCAAATGTTTTTGTGATGATGTAAGGAACCAACCAATTAGGCTCAAATTTCCCCTTATGTTCCCTGGTTTGTTGATTCTTAGGGTTCTCTCAAAGAACAAGTTCACCCACTTGGAACTCACGAGGATGGACCTTTTTGTTGTAGCTTTTCTAATAAGCTCCCATGTGAAAAAAAAAGGCCTTGTGGTGCTTGTCAAGGGTTTTTAGCTCATGAATCCTCATAGCTCTATGGTCTTCATCAATGATTAGCCCATGTAGAGAGACTCATAAAGATGGAAAAATGTGTAGCCCCTATAGGAGTGTGTATAGTGGTCCTATAAGTCCATAGTGTTGGATTTATTTTCAAATGCCAATCTCTACCTAATTTGTGGACCATTCTATGCAGGATCTTTAGCAATGCCTTGTTAGAGGCCTCAACTTGGTCATTCCCTTGAGGGTAATATATATACAGGACCAATGTTGTTTTATCTTGAATTTCTTGTAGAGTTGCTTTAGGTCCTTATTTTTGATATGGCCTCCATTACAGTGATAATGGAGGATGGGATACCATAGTGAATAATGATGTGGTTGAGAATGAACAAGGAAACATGTTTACCTATAGCAAAAGATAAGGGCATAACTTCAACCCATTTTGTGAAGTATTCAGCCACTGTAATGATGAACTAGTGTCCACTGGACGAGATTGGATGATTTTTTCCCACCAAATCAAAGGTCCACTATTGAAAATGCCAATATGTGATAGAAGGGATGAGCTCACACCTAGGAGCATAAATTAGGTTACCGTGTAGTTGACCCTTGTTACAAGATTTAGCATATCTGACAACATCGACATGTATAGTTGGCCAATAGTAACCCACGCTAAGAAATTTTTGAGCAAGTTCAAGGCCATTAGAGTGTGCCCTACAAATGTCATCATAGAATTTGACCAATTCTTTTTTAGTCTCTTCTACTTCTATATACCTAAGGAGCATTACATCTATATCCTTCTTATACAAATCACCAAAGACAAGGATATTGTAGGAGGCATTGTGAAGGAGTTGGCATTTTTGGTTCTGTGTGAGATTTTTAGGAATTATTTGATCATGCAAGTAGGAGAAGATAGTGGAGTAATGAAACGAGTCATTATTGGCAACTGTGTAGATGACATGATTTTTGGGAGAGTCATATGTAGGGTGCCATAATTCTTCTACTGGGAACTCAAAGAGAGATTCATGTCTTGCAATTGTAGAATAGATGCTAAAGTGGCCATAAAATTTGCAACCTTATTTTATGTCCTAGGAATTTGATGGAATGTCACAAATGTGTAGTTTCATAGTGCATCAATCAATTTCTTGTAAGGTATGAGCTTATCATCTTTAGTTTGATAATCATTATAACTTGGTTAATGATAAGTTGAGGGTCCCCATAGATGTGTAGTTCTCTAATCCTCCATTCTAGAGCCATTTTAATCCCATTGTTTAAAGCCACATACTCTTACATATTGTTGGTGCATGGAAATAAGAGTTTGTAGGACTACGATTTTATAACCATGAGATGTGACAAACAAGATTCCTACACCTATTCCATTTTGGGTTTGTGAGCCATCGAAGAACATTTTCCATGTCCTTTCAGTGACATACATGATAGAAGCATTATGAAATTCAATCTACATTAGAGCAATGTCTTGTAATGGAAACTCAACAAGTTGATCTACTATAGCTTGTCCCTTAATGAATTTACGTTCGACTTACTTAATGTCAAGTTCAAAAAGAATCATCATCCATTTAGCAAGTCATCCAATAGCACAAGTTTTCATAGTAGGTAATTAAGGGGATCAATTTTTGCAATAGGATGCACCATGTGAGAAAGCATGTAGTGCCTAAGATTTTGGGATGCAAATAACAATACAAGACAAGCTTTTTCTATTTTTTTGTAATTTACTTCATAAGCCACCAAAGTGCGACCAATGTACCATATAACACGTTCCTTTCTATTCTCATCACTTTGTGCTAGTAATGCTCCCAAGGAAGAATCTATAGCTAATATACATTAGATCAAAGGTTTCCCTAGTATAGTTGGCATCAATATTGGAGGTTTAGCCAAGTATCCTTTGATTTGATATAAGCTCTTCTAGCATTCCTCATTCTAAATACATGTGGACCCTTTGTCCAAATTTTTGTTGAATGATTGTGCTCTATCAACTAATTGAGATATAAACCTCCTAATAGATTGAAGACATCCTTGAAGACTTCTTAATTGATTGATGTTCTTAGGAGGATATATTTGCATAATGGCTTGCATTTTTATGGACCAACTTCAATGCATTTTGTAGATATGATGTAGCTTAGCAACTTTCTTGATGTGACACTAAAAGCACACTTCTTGGGATTTAACCTAAGTTGAAATTGTTCCATGCGGTCCAATATCAAACTCTAGTCATTAAGGCGCATATCTCTTTTATTAGATTTAGCTAATGTGTCATCAACATAGTCTTTCATATTCTTATGCATCATATCATGGAAGATAGTAGCCATGGCTCTTAAGTAAGTGTCTCCTACATTTTTTTAACTCAAATGGCATGACATTCCAACAAAAAGTACCACATACACATGTAAAAGTCATTTCCTCTTGATCTCTAGGGGAAATTTTGATTTGATTGTATCCAGAGAAGCCATCCATTAAAGAGTAAATTTCATAACCCACTGTCATTTCCACTATCATGTCTATGTTAGGAAGTGGAAAATCATCCTTAGGGAATGTTTTGTTCAAGTCTCTAAAATCTATGCATGCACAAATGGACTTATCATGTTTGGAAAGAGCTACAATGTTGGAGATCCACTCTGCATAGTCAATAGCTCGAATGAAGTTTTCACTTAGGAGCTTTTCTAGTTCTGCTTAACCAAGAGAGCGACATGTGGGTGCATCATTCTCAATTTTTGCTTGACAAGTTTAACACTAGGAGAAATAGATAGGTTATGTATGATGAGATCTGTGTTGAGGCTAGGCATATTTTACTAAGTCCACACAAAGTTTATCATCCTTTCTTGGAAGAACTTAGTGAATTTCTCCTTTTCCTCAAGTAACAATGATTGAGCAACATGAAATATCTTAGGGGACTCCCCTATACCAAGATTGATAGGATATTTAGCTTCAATAAGAATCAAAGATCTATCTTGAAAATAGCTTGGAAGACTACCAAGAACCTCATCCTTAGGCACCTCAAAGAGGGTTTCAACCTTGGATACATCTTTGTTTTTACTTTTTTGAGGTTTAGACACTACCACAAAGTGGTTTTCACCATTTGAACACTTTTTTTTAGTTCTCTCTTGATTTTTTGACTAAAGTACTTGATATTTATTTTTGTCATGTTCATTATTGGTTCACTAGTGGAAGATATCATAGGTTCAATGACATTTAGGTAGCAAGTGATCTCTTAGTCATTCTGAAAAGATGGTAGCTCTAGCCTTTGGTGTTGAGCATACTAGTCTATTAGATCAGGGTGGATCAATGAGAGGGAAGTGGAAGCTTCAAGGTTGTTGATGTGGAAGGAGTTATCTCTTCTAACACAAGAAGTTGAGCCTATAGGGAAATCCCCAATGAAATAAAAATCAAGAATAAACCTAAAGGGATCAATGTGATCCACTAAAGAAAATTATGAACCAAACTTGTTAGACTCTAGACTAGACTCATCCACTACGTTTGGTTAGGTGGCATAGGCATGGATGACATCTACTTCTAACTGACAAGAGGCAACTAAGATTCCCATTCATATTCACCATAATTAGTGCTTTGGTCCTGGGCTAGCAGTCGAACAATGTTTTCTCGTATCCTTCCTCTATTAGGATCTTCATGATAAGATTCATTAGATTTGTGTTGTCTAGAGGTGGAAGCCTTATCATCACTATGAGTGACCATTGGTTCTGCTTCCCAAAGGAGGAAAGTAGGAGGCATGAAATCCTCTTCTTATAGAGTGGTTGTAGAAAAGGGTGGATCATCATCCTCTAAGTCATTAGTCATAGGAGCCCTTCTATCAAACCTTGGTAATTCATTGTCTAGCTGAAAGCCCAATCCAACAATATCTCTACTTTTGCGCCCCTCAATATGAATTAAAGGTTCTACAAGATCTTTCTTATTACTAGTTAGGGACCCTTGTCCATAGGGCTTAGGAGAAATGGGAGTAGTGATTGTAACCTCCTCAATATATTCTTCTTCCCTATAAATCCATTCTCTTATAGCTTGATATTGTTTTCTACTTCTAAAGGTATAGAGGACTGAACAAAGGCCCCAAAGATGGTCATAGAAAAAACTAAGGGCTTCATTTTCTTAGAAGGTTTCTCGTGAGATCTAGGAGAAACTAACAAAGAAGCAATAGAATCTAGGGTGCATTCTCCCATACCAAGGCTCATCATTTTAAATTTTTATTCATACGCCTTAAGGGATAGTTTGAGCTCATATGAAGAGTGATTATGGGGGACTAGCATTTTAGAAATAGTGAGCATGTTGATGGACATTGAATTGTCCCTTGGAATAAAAATCTTGGTACCATTGAATGATAATTTTATACATTGATGACACAACTTGCATGTCATGAATCCATGGTCTTCTAAACAAGAAATGGTATAGCAATGGGATATCTAAGACTTGAAAGACCACATCTTTTTCCATGGAACCCATATGGATAGGCAACAAAATTAAGCCTTTAGAAGGTTGTTCAACCTCATCATATGTGATGACATGAAGAAATAGAAGTCTTATTGGCCCTTTTTGTGAACATTTATCTATAACATACTGAACTTTATCATATTTTAGTATAAATGTTTTGAACTTTTGATGTATAAAGTATGGACATAGGGCATAAAAATGATAATTGGAATTATATCTAAAAAGGGGTTCATTTTGTGGTAAAAATCTTTCTTCATGGATATTTGATATGGGTAGATCTTCCTACAGTTGAAGAGATTGCAAAAACTGTTAGTTGAATAATTAATGTCTTTTCTTTATAAACTAATAAATGAAAATAAATGTTTGCAGGAAGTCTTGTGTGTATTAAATGTTGATCGCAGGAATACAAGCTGAGCGGGAGTTAATAAAAAACAAACTATGAAGGAATAGCACTAAGGCATTGATTGTATTAAAGAGAAGCGTTATGACACCATTACAGCTAGAAGACTTGGCGGCAAAGTTAGAAGGGACCTGTTTTAATGAATAACAAAGCGAGACCTGATAAAGCAACTGAGTAAGGAAGCAAGCATCAAAGAAATAAGTTAAACATGCAAAAAATGATACCTAGATTCCTGGAAGCTATTTAAAGTCAGATAAAAGAGCAGATCTAGCATTTGCTATGATCTATATTTGTGGGGAATTTAAGAGATAATTAATATCTTTACAATTGTATGCTTGCAATCTTAAGTTGTAACTGACTTTCCTTCATGAGGAAGTCATATTTATAGGATTTTTTTGTTTTTCCTTCCTTTTAAATAAGACCTCGTCTATATCCATGAGGTTAGGTAGTAAGTAGACAAACATAGTCAATAGACATCTTGTTGTTTTTCCCAAGTTATTGTAATACTGCATATTTGAATGAATACATGACTTTGCTAAGTTTCTACACTTTTATCTGAGCTTATCTTTCCTTCATTCTTCTGTGGGGGCCCACGTGGAAGGTGGAGTTTACTTTAGTAAGTAGGAGTTAGACTTAGTTTTCTAAGTTAAGATTAGAATTGTTGTTTATGCAGCCATTGGAAAAAGAACCAGTCACTATTCCTACAGCAGTAGGTGCATAAATGTATGGTTAAATAATTAGAATTTCCTTCCAAGTATTTGATAGTTGTCTTTCCTTTAGATAAACTAAATTTGTTTAATGGTTATTTCATTCAAGGTAGTAGTGACTTTTAGTGAAAACTAGAGCATATACTTTGCAGACATCATCTCAAGTTCACGCTCTCGAATTGACATTTAATGAAAATTAGCATAGTACTTTGATAGTAAGGGATGTCCAATCCTACAATAAAAAGGTGTTATATTGATTAGACATATTTTTGGCACCATTGCCAGGGATGGTGTCAGTCTAGTATTCACTATTGAGTCATTTAGTTTCATTTTTAGCATTCTTGCATGCATAGAAGAAGAGACCACCTCGGAAGATTTCTTCCCAACTTCAATCAGTAAGATCCTTTTTAACCTGACCTTGAAGAAAGAGAAGAGAGAGAAGAAATAGAAGAAGAACTGTTTGAGAACATATTTGCAGAAGTACTAGAACAAGTACAATTATCGACCACATATGAAAAATCCTTCCATTTGAATAATCCTTTTGCTGAGCCAGAATATCAAGATAATCCATTAGCTCTAGTCATTTATTAGCCACCACTAGGACATTCATAAATGGAAGAAGCTCAGCCTACCTTTCCCTTTCCAATTCCTCCTCAGCAAGGTAATCAAAATTTGAAAAATATACCTTCAGTTGCCCTGCCAAAATTCTATGGCCTTATTACTCAAGATCTAGAAACTTTTCTCTTTGAATTTGACATCCTTTGTCGAAGTTATGACTACACAACTGATGCCCATAAGCTGAAATTATTTCCATCATCTCTCAAAGAAGCCGCTTTGAGATGGTTCATGAGTCTAGGTGCCAATTCTATGATATATTGGCCAACTATGAGTAACCTGTTCCTAAATAAATATAAGGAATATTGCAGCGGCCATGATTTGAAAGGAGATGACATTTTTAAAATGTCATTTTAAAATGTCACAAAAGGAGGATGAGACTTTGGAGGACTATGTTTCCTAGTTCATGTTTAACCTACAACTCAACACACAACATCAACTGAACGAGGAGTCCCAAAAGAATCTATTTCTAAAAGGAGTGCATGACAAGAGTATGGAAGCTTTAGAATTAATCGCTGGAGGTAACATTACACAGAAGACATGGGCTGAAATCCAGAATATTTGTTTGAACTATTCTAGAGCAACAACAAAAAAAGGACAAGGTTTGAGGTACTTGCTCCAAAAAACTCCTAGGGCGGGAGTATCTAAGACAGAACTATAAAACCTCTTCACGGATTTCAAGCAAGACATCATTAATGATGTTGCTACACAATTGGATACCATGCAAGCACGAAGGAAGAAGGAGGATGCTGATAGTATGTTGGTAGAATATTGTCCTCATTGCAAAGAAAAGAAATGCAATTGTCGATGTAAACCTATTGCTAGCTTGGAATCACAACATGTGGCTACTAAGTTTAGGGCAATTGATGAAGATGGGGAAGTCCTCTATGTTTGTCAATGAAGGTCGTGGGCTCCAAGATCAGGTATTCCTCAAGACCCACTCCATAATTATAGTGGTAATAGTCATTGGCAACAACAACATGGTAATTATAATAATTGGTAGCAACCTAACCAAGGTTAGTAGTAGCCTAACCAAGGGTGGCAGCAACCTAACCAAGGTTAGTAGCAGCCTAACCAAGGGTGGCAGCAACCTAACCAAGGTTGGAACCAACCTTAGCAGGGTTGGCAGCAAACCTAGAATTGTCAGCAGCAGCAGCATCAACCAGCCTTGACTTAAGCTCCTCAACAACAAGCCTTAATGCCTCCTGCAGCCAATACAACCCCTCCAAAATAGCCACAATTACCTGCACCTAATCCTAATAGTGCAAAACCTTTAGCCCAACAAAAAATGTTATTCCATCACCCTAAATAATATCCATCCAAGATCTGAAACAACTCTTGCCTCACCTCAGCAACCCATTATAACATAAATAGATGATACAAATGATGAGTTAGTTCAAGAACCTACCACCACCATTTCCTAGTAGGTTAACAGAGCAAGTTCTGCCAAGTGAAAATCAAGCTGCACTAGATTTTCTTGAACAACTCAAGAAAATGACAGTAAAAATTCCCATGCTTGATGCAATAAAGGAAGTTCCTATATATTCAAAAGCAATTAGAGAAGCTTGTGTTTAAAAGCTAGGAAGGAAAAAGAAAGACCCAAAGACTATCCATGTCCTTGGGTAGCTTTTTGATCTTATGCTTGATAATTGCAAAATGAATAAGTATGCAAACCCTAGAAGCCCAGTAGTGACCCTCACCGTTCAAGGAGTGCAAGTGCAAAATTTCTTAATAGACCTAGGAGCATCCATCAATGTAATGACCAAGGAAGTAGTGTCCAAATTAAGCACCATTGGTCTCAAGAAAACACCAACAATCTTGCAACTAGCAGATAGTTCTACCATCATTCCTGATGGTATGCTAGAAGATGTCACTGTCACATTACATTCATGGGAGTATCCAGTTTATTTTGTCATACTCTCTCCAAAAACAAGTACTGGGGGATACCCTATCATTTTAGGATGACCATGGTTAGCAACAACAGATGCTTATATTGCATGCCGATCAGGGAAAATGACTATTTCAAATGGAACAAACACTAAAAATTTAACCTCATATTCTCCTGCTCCGCCTTTGCTATAGGATGATCAAGTTGTCTGGCCAAATATGGATGAATTTGATATGGACATAGATTCTATTCAACAATTGATGATGATCTCACAGGACTCATTTGTAAACATTAAAGAAGAAGATGATGTCATTTCTTCTATCATACTGAATGAGTATGGAACACAACCTGAGACATCTTCTAAACAAAAGTGTGTTTTAGAAAGCATTCTACCTTTATCTACTGAACTTCATTATTTTGAGTCTGCACAACTTATGCATTCACTCCTTCCACATAAGATAGATTCACAACTAGTTGTGCAAATTTCAATGGCTGAAAAAGTAATCAAAACAAAAATCATTCCAGGAAGAGAATTAAATATAAGCAAGTCCTTATCTCAGGCACAACATCATAATTCCCTATAGCTATTACAAAAGCACTAGGATGCATTTGCTTGGGAGTATACAGATATGAAAGGTTTGGATCCTACACTCTGTACCCATAAGATTTATATAAGTTTGGATTGCAAACTTGTGAGACAACCTCAGCGTAGGATAAACCCAACATTAAGGGATATTGTCAAAAATGAATTACAAAAGCTACTCAATGTTGGCTTCATATATCCTATTTCAGATAGCCAATGGGTGTCACCATTGGTTATTGTTCCCAAAAAGGGGGGAAAATGGCGAGTCTACATAGATTATAAAGAACTTAACTCTGCTACCAAGAAGGATCATTTTCCATTGCCTTTTGTAGATCAAGTTCTTGACAATCTTGTACGAAAAAAATACTTTTCATTCTTGGATGGGTTCAGTGGCTACAATCAAATCCAGATAGCACCAGAGGATCAGGACAAGACCACATTCACGTGTCCATGGGGAACATTTTCTTATGCTATCCAACCATTTGGTTTGTGCAATGCACCTACAACTTTCCAAAGAGCTGTTATTAGCATTTTTTCTAACATATCTATAGATTGTTTGAAAGTGTAAATAGATGACTTCACCACATATGGACAAACATTTGAAGAAGCCAAGGAAAACTTGGACAAGTTTTTACAAAGATGCAAAGACTACAATTTATCTTTGAACAGTGAAAAGTGCTTTATGATGATGCAAGAAGGAGTGGTGTTGGGACACTTTATTTCCCCTAAAGGAATTGAAGTAGATCTAGCTAAAATAGAAGTCATACACACATTGGCTGTACTAGCTAAATTGACAGAAGTCAAGAGTTTTCTAGGACATGCGAGATATTATCGACATTTTATCAAAGATTTTAGTCAAATTGCAGCACCTTTATATAAATTGCTTCGAAAAGATGCAGAGTTTGTATGGGATTCAGAGTATACAAAAGCTTTCCTGCAGCTTAAGGAAGTCCTCTCAACAGCACTAGTGCTCCAAGGACCAAATTGGGAGTTACCTTTTCACATACACACAGATGCTTCAGATCATGCCATTGGAGCGATACTTGGCCAAAAGATAGATTCAGTAGAACATACAATTTACTATATCAGCAAAAATCTTCAAGATGCCGAGTATAACTACACTGTGATAGAGAAAGAACTGCTTGTTGTAATTTATGCTTTGAATAATTTCAGACATTACATTATAGGATACCAAATATTTGTACATACAGATCACTTTGCTATCAAATATCTGATGAACAAGCTAGCAATCTCTAGATGATTGGCTCGATGGTTGTTACTAATGCAAGAATTTGACATCACCATTATTGACAAGCCAAGTAAAGCAAATGTTGTAGTTGATTTCTTGTCTCATCTTCAAACACCTGATGATCCTGCAGCCATAGAAGATAGCTTTCCCGATGAACATCTCTTCCTTTTGTCAGCACAAAACCCTTGGTATGCTGACATTGCCAACTATCTAACTACTAGCAAAACTCCCCCACATTTCTCTACAAAATAAAAATGATTGCTGGCAAAAAAGAGTTTTAATTTCTCATGGATCTCAAGATTCATGTTTTATACTGGACCAGACCAGGTAACATGAAGATGTCTCAGAGAGGATGAAACAAATGATGTTCTTCGTGCTTGTCATAACCAGCCCTATGGTGGTTACTTTGCTAAAAAATAGACTACATTAAAGATTCTGAATATAGGTTATTATTGGCCTACACTTCACAAGGATGTGGCTCAGTATACAAAAAAATGTGATAAATGTCAAAGAATGGGTCGACCGACAAAAATGGGTGAAAAGCCCCTGTAGCCATAGATAGTAGTAGAACCATTTCATTAATGGGGAATTGATTTTGTTGGCCCTATTGAACCACCATCAAAAGGGAAAAGTTACATACTGGTTTGCACTAGTTATGTCACTAAGTGGGCCAAAGTAAAACCCATGAAGCATCCTCGTGACAATAATGTTGCAAAGTTTCTGTACGAATGTATCTTTACCAGATTTGGTGTTCTAAGAGAATTACAATTAGATCAAGGGCCTTACTTCACATCTAATCTGATAGTAGCACTCATGGAGGAGTATAAAATTTGGCATGGAAAATCATCTCCATATCATCCATAGGCCAATGGATAGGTAGAAGTGACAAATTGAGAGCTAGAACATATTCTCACTAAAACAGTGTCTTTGCATCAAAAAGATTGGGCAGCTAGACTTTTTGAAGCCTTATGGGCATATAGAACAACATGGAAATCCACTACTGAGTTTATGCCTTTTCAACTCCTATATGGGAAGACAACTGTTATGCCCATTGAATTTGAACATAAAACTCTGGGGACAGCTTTGGAACTTGATATTACCCTTCTTGCAACACAATAGGATTGCATTTTGCATCTCAATGAGTTGGATGAATGGAAAAAAATAGCTCTTCATAACATAGAATTAATTCAGAGTCAAAGAAAGCAATGGCATAACAAATTCATTAAAGAAAGAGAATTCTCTGTTGGTGATTGGGTGCTCCTGTATGATTCACGATATTAGCATCACCAAGGAAAATTTTAGGGTCGATGGCTTGCTCCCTATGAAATCATTATAATTTTTAACAATGGAGTAGTTCAACTGTCAACAATTGATCTGATCAAATTCAAACTCCTAGTTAATGGGCATTGCCTGAAGTTATATCATAAACCAGCAACTCAGGAAGAATTTCTTCAACAGTTCACCACAATAGAAACATCTCTTCCTACAGCCACTCTGTCTGAGTCTCCCACTCAAATGTTTGCAACCCCTTGAATTTATTTTCAAGGCCTTCATAATAAAATTTTTGCTCTCATTCAAAAATTCATTCCTTTTCCACCTCATTCCATCCCACCTTCTTGTCTTTCTATCATCATGCCATCTCACTTTCTCTTGTACGACACTACTTGGACCATCCTTCCTATCACACCTCAGGTTAGTCACACTCGACCCCTTTGCATTTATTTAATTTATTATTTATTTAGAAAAGCATGTTATTTTGATTTTCAAAATTTACAATCTTTACGGTTTGGTGGGACCCAGTCTCTGCTAGGTTGGGGGGTGGGAAAATCAAAATCATGAATGCAAATCAAAGAAATCTTAAGTTGGCATGTAGGATGTATGGGGAAGGGTCATTTTAGTAATGAGCTAGTTCTCCTTTGTACTTCTAAAATGTGTGAAATAATGTAAAGAAGGCTAACCATTAAATCATGATTTCACATAACCCCTCATTAATATAGCGTATGTTTTTGAGCACGATCTTTATCCTCATTATGTTTTGGTGATTAAAATGATGTCATGAAGTACTAAAGAATGTGATATTTGGAAAGTATTGAAATATTTCAATTTCCCTTTTTTGAAACCCTTGTAGCTATCACCACCCATACTCTCAAAATCACTTGCAGTGAATTTTCCTGTACTAGCATTTTTTTCAAAAAATATGGGTGGAGAACCTCAGTGGCATGAACCAGTAGACCACAGAGTCTTACTGGCAGACCTGGCAACATGTAGTTTGTTTCAACAATGAGGTTGGCTGGCTTACTATCTCAGTTTGAAGCAGTTTGATTAGGAAATTGCACTCCAATATCATAATAAATTGAGGGACGGATATGCAACTGTTAAGGGCATTCGAATAGAAATCAATGAAGAAGTGGTGGCAAAAGTTTCTGGTTTGACCATAAATGGAGAATTTTGGATAGAGCACATGGATGCACGACAAGCAAAAGAGAAATTCTCAATACTTGAAGATCCTTGGCTGGAGGAAAACAAAAAGCAAGGGACATTATGATTATCTCTCCCTTTGTAATTCATCCACCCTGTTGAATTTATCATAAGATATTTTACCTGTGAAGGAAGGTATTCCTATTTGCATGTTGTTCATTTCAAAATTTTGAAAGGTTTGTGGCATGGTAATTGTCCTGTAAATCTCTCAAGTTTCCTTTATAATATTATCAAAAGGCAAGCTACCTAGGTACGGCAAGGCAAAACCCAGTCGGTATCCCACCATTACTTGATTAGGGCTATAATTGAAAGGGAGTTGACTAGGAAACACTTGGTAACATGGGAGGATTTTGTAAAACTAAGGATAGAAGGACCTAAAAGGGGTGGACCTAAAGGGAAAGAAATGGGGACAAGAGAGAAAACTATTGTAGGAGTCAAGAAAGTAGTATAGAGAATGACTCAAGAAGCTTTGGCTTCTCCCTCTGTACCTAAAACTGCAAAAAGGAAAATTCTGCCCATAGAAGCCTCAACTTCTAGGAAGAGAAAATCACACACAGTAGCCATAGAGGAAGGTTCAGAAGAAGTATCTCCAGTATCAAAAGAACCTGCACTCAATCCGAATAAACGAAAATCTGTCAATAAGGGCAAGAAACCAATTTCTACTCCATGACAAGTCACCAAAATGTCTAGGGTAAATTTGAGAACTAAACCTCAAGTGCCACCTACTGAGCCTCCTATACCACCTATTGATGTTGAAACTCCAGTACCTACACCTGTACAGTCACCAGAGCTCATGAATCAGGGGAGAAAATTGCCAATGATCTTACGCTGCGGATGAGGATCAAAAACCTATAGATGTTGAAGGGACCAGCCTCAAGATGGTTCGGGGGAAAAATGATGACATGAAGAAATATAAGTCTTATTGCCCCTTTTTGTGAACATTTGTCTATAACATACTGAACTTTATCATCTTTTAGTATAAATGTTTTGAACTTTTGATGTATAAAGTATGGACATAGGGCATAAAAATGATAATCGAAATTATATCTAAAAAGGGGTTCATTTTGTGGTAAAAATCTTTCTTCATGGATGTTTGATATGGGTAGATATTCCTGCAGTTGAAGAGATTGCAAAAATTGTTAGTTGAATAATTAATGTATTTTCTTTATAAACTAATAAATGAAAATAAATGTTTGCGGGAAGTCTTGTGTGTATTAAATGTTGATCACAGGAATACAAGTTGAGCAGGAGTTAATAAAAAACAAATTGTGAAGGAATAGTGCTAAGGCATTAATGGTATTAAAGAGAAGCATTATGACACTGTTATAGCTGGAAGACTTGGCGGCAAAGTCAGAAGGGACCTATTTTAATGAATAACAAAGCGAGACCTGATAAAGCTACTGAGTAAGGAAGCAAGCATCAAAGCAATCAGTTAAACATGCAACACATGATACCTGGATTCCTGGAATGTGTTTAAAGTCAGATAAAAGAGTGGATCTAGCATTTGCTATGATCTATATTTGTGGGGAATTTAAGGGATAATTAATATCTTTACAATTGTATGCTTGCAGTCTTAAGTTGTAACTGACTTTCCTTCATGAGGAAGTCATAGTTATAGGAGTTTGTTGTTTTTCCTTCCTTTTAAATAAGACCTCATCTATATCTATGAGGTTAGGTAGTAAGTAGACAAACAGAGTCGATAGACATCTTGTTGCTTTTCCCAAGTTATTGTAATACTGCATATTTGAATGAATACATGATGTTGCTGAGTTTCTACACTTTTATCTAAGCTTATCTTTCCTTCATTCTTCCATGGGGGCCCACACAGAAGGTGGAGTTTACTTTAGTAAGTAGGAGTTAGACTCAGTTTTCCAAGTTAAGATTAGAACTGTTGTTCCTGTAGCCACTGGAAACAGAACCAGTCATTGTTCCTGCAGTAGTAGGTGCATAGATGTATGGTTAAATAATTAGAATTTCCTTCCAATTATTTGATAGTTGTCTTTCCTTTAGATAAACTATATTTCCTTAATGGTTATTGCATTCAAGGTAGTAGTGACTTTTAGTAAAAACTAGAGCATAAACTTTGCAGACATCATCTCAACTTCACGTTCCTGGATTGACATTTAATGAAAATCAGCATAGTACTTTGATAGTAAGGGATGTCCAATCCTGCAACTAAAAAGGTGTTATATTTATTAGACAATATACTTTGATGATGATCTTCCATCTAGGAATGATAGAAAATTTAGACATGCCTAGTTGTTGAATGACATTGAAGGAAATAATATTTAGCCCAAAACCATTGTCTATTAAGAATTGGTGGACGTGACTAAGAAAGATTTGAACTTTGATGTGGAGAGCTAGGTTGTGGGGATGACTAAGTGAATTTTCATTTTCTTAAGAGAATGTGAGATATTGATGTGAAGAAATATGATTGACCATAGCTTGGAATTGCTTAGTGTCAATATCCATGGGAATATTGGCTATGCGTAAAGCTTTCTCAAGAATCTCCTTGTGCAAAAGACATATTTCTAATAACTCAAAGATGGATATTTGCATAGGGGTTCATTGCAACTAGTTGATAAGATCATAGCTGAATATGGTTGGAGTAGCCACTTGCTTGGATGAGGAGGCAATCTTAGGATCATTTACAACTTTTAGGAAAATCATGGATTTCCCCCTAAGGACAATGTTGGGTGTCTCATCATGAAAAGAGGATGGTTCTGCCACCTTAAGAATTACCTTAGGCCTATTATCTCTATATTTTTGTTGAGCATTGTTGGTTTTCAAGACTACCTTAGGCTTCTCATCATCCATGTCATATTTGGGTTCTTTTTCAAATTTAGGACTCATCATGCACATATGTTCAATAGGTTCCAACATAATTTTATCATTTTTTCTATATCAGTGTAAGTGTAGTTGATTTATGTATCATGGCTTTTCTTGTTAGCGTGAGATAATTCCCCTTTTCGTATTCAGGCAATGGTTTCTTGAAGGCTTTATGATCAATTTTTAAAACTAGACTATTTGTTATAACCTTGCCTCCATCAATGAGGTCTTGAATCTGTAAGCTTGAAATATTTTTTAGTGGTGTGTCCCTTACTCCTATGATAGTTGTAAAAGTGGTCATCTCTCAACCAATCATGTTTGATGGGTAGGTTATAGGGTTGGGATTTATATGGAAGCATGACAAGCTTATTTGCAAGAAAAGTCCTTAGGATCACCTCATAGGATTCTACCATTGGTGTATAGACCTACTTTGGTTTAGATGATTTCTTAGTTTTGTCAAAGGTTTGAGACTTTAAAGTATCTATTTTTTTGGCAGAATAGATGACATTAGAGAGGTTGAAGGTTGGTTCCTTTGTCTTATAAGCATCTACTAGTCCATCATTGATAACATATTTGTTCTTATTCCAAGGTTTATTCTTGTATTTTCCATTCCCATTGCCATTTTTATCTTTGTTCAACACAATATAACCTTTCTTGACATAAATATCTTCAATATGGTAAGCACTTCCAATCATGTTATTGAAGGATGTGAGCAATTGTTTCCTAGGGTCATAGTATAGTTTAGCTACAAGTGTGTTGACAAAAATGTCAATTTTCTTGATCTCAGGAATCTTCCAAGGGTACCTAGAGTGTAAGGTTCTCCAATTTTGGAGGTATGTAGTGAAAGGTTTACCTTATTTTTCTTTAATATTGTACAAGTATAGCATAGTGATAGGTAGTTGAATGTTATAAGAATATCTTTGACTGAACTGTTGTGCAAGATTGTCAAATGACTTGAGGGGAGGTGACAATTTTGTGAACCACTCCATAGCTTGGCCCTTCAAGCTCTAGGAAACAACCTCATAAGATAAGCATCTTTATGCATAAAGTCCATAATAAGGGCATAGAAGTGTCTTACATGATCATGAGGATCACCATTTCCATCATATTTTTCATATTTAGGAACCTCTATATCCCCAAGAAATGAGACCATGTAAATACTTCTGTCAAATGGAAGATCACATATTGATTCTACAAAAGAGGTCTTAGGTTGTTCTTTGGAAATTTGTAGATGAGCGAGTTGTTTTTTAAGTTCTTGCATTTCTTCCCTCAATATTTCAGCTTCAGTAGGTTCTTGCTTTTGAATGATTCTTTGCACATCAAATTCATCAGGGAGTTTCCATCCCCTAGCTGTAATGTATTGGAAATATTGGTTGACATTTTGTTTTAAGGATTTTAGCATTAGCCTTTGGTAAACCTCATCTTGTTGAAATCTCATAAGATCTTTTCTAGTGATTTCATCATTGACCTCACTTTCATGGTGTGACTGTGAGTGTCTAGGTGGTGATGGACACGCCTCTGTGCATATTCTAGGAGTTCTAGGAGGTGTGTTGTTTCCACTATTTCCACCAATAGGGTCACTATTGAAAGGATTACTATAGTACTTATGTCTATTTTCATCATTGTGTGCATGAGCATTAGATTCAACTTGGTGATAAGATATTTCTCTAGTGGCCATGCATATGGCCTATTGTAGTTTTTCTTTTTCTTGGTACATTTATTCTTCTAGGCAATGTTTCCTCTCTTCAAGATGCATGGTGAGTGATATGCTATATCCAGCCCAAGGAGTGTCAAAGGGTGTATCGAAAGGATTCTCAAAGCTATAGAGTGGATTTTTCCAAGTGTTAGACTCTTGTGGCTTATCATAAATAGGTTCCTCTACATAAGGTTTTCCATGAGGATGCCTAGTTGGAGATACTAATTGCATTTAATCATTTACATAGGCCAAATTTCTTAAAAACAAAATTTTAATTTTAATCTATAGTTTGACTATAATATCCTCAGTCCATATTTGATTAAAAGAACATGTCCCTTTTTAATTAAATAAAAGACCCCATTATTCTAACACATTCAATGTGCACACATAAATTCTTTTTCCTATTTACAAATTAAAAGAAAAGACTTTGTCTCACATGAAAAGTCAACTCTCTCTCATTGGTTGAATTAATCTTGATCTTGCACATGGATCATTCCAAAATTTAACCCCCACCCTTGACCCCTCATTTCTTGATCTTGATCTCAACCATCTGTATAAATTTAAAAGAGAGAGCTCTCTCCCTCTTTAAGGATCCTGATTTTGAGCTATTGTTATGCTACAGGTTTCTTGACAAGTTTTCATGGAGCACTTGCGGAGAACTTCTTGCTTCTTGTCTCATTCTTTGCATTTTCATACTAGTTTAGCTCATTTACAATAAGTTTAGATTCCTTCTGCATTATCTTAGATCACCTAACTGAATCAAAAATGGTTGTAACACTCTCATTTTTCTTAGTCTAGTTGCATAGTGCATTTCATGTTGTCATAGCTCATTCTTGCATTACATATTAAAGAGTTTCCTTGACACTAGCACTCTTTCTCTTTTCTAGAGAAATCTACCATTCATAGTTTAATAGCAAGGGTTGCTTCTCTAAGGCTTAGCTAAGAGCTCTCTATATGCTTATGCACATAGCTTTTCACTCCATGACTAGGGAGCTTTAAGATGAAATACAAGCTTTCCAGCTCAAGGAATACCATGGATAGAAGGGTTTAGAGAAGTTTAGAGTTCTAGTGTACAAGACCATCACAACTCCATATTTCCTTTGACAGTTTCTACAATAATCTTTGAGTCTCCTTCATTACAAAGGTTCTTTCATCCTAGACTTACAACAAGTCTTGGGCCCTAATATAAGGCCATATCTTATGCCACATTATTGGATGTGTTTCCAAAGTGGCGTAGTAAAGGTAGGAGATTCGCCAAAGGAGATGTCGTAGCCCCCCAAAAATAACCACACGATGGAAACATAACACACAATATAAATCTGATACCAATTCACAACTCTTTATTTAGAAAATAATGGATTACATGCAATGTGTTAGGCTTAAAGGTCTTCCTGATTATGACCAAATATAAAGCAAGTAATAGTTCTACAAGATTCTCAAAATCCAAACCAAGCCCTAACTAGTCCATATCCACACTCTAGTATAAACCTCTAAGGATAGTCTAAACTTGTGCTCATAAACCATTGAGCAATCTCCTTGTTTCCAAAGCCTTAGCTACTAGCTCTTCCCAAATTTTGATCCTTTGTTTCATCCTCTTCTCCAAGCTCAATGATTATGTCCAAGACTCCACAAGATCCCTAACTTATACCAAACTAAGCCACAAGTTGGCATAGTAAGTTACAAATTAAATAAACCCTTGTGCTAAATGCACATGTAAGCCACAAGTTGAATGACAGTAGAAATTAAATACATACAACCAAATTAAATGCCCAAGTCAGCTCACACTAGAAACAAAACACATACAACTTCATTTAAATAGAAACCAAGACATAACTGAGCATAAGAAAACCACTGTCAAGTATAAGAAAACCATGAAGCATAATAGAGCTCACACAAGCATCACTAAGCACTAGTATGTGTCGATTTCACCAGCAACTAAGCCCCCTTCATTGACTGAGGTACTCAGTCAACATAACAACCAAGCATAACTAAGCTATGTAGCATAACCCGAGCTCCCAGTGTATGCCAAGTACCTTCACCTACCGATTCCCCTAAATACAAATCCAAAATACCTCTAACATGCAAAAAATGTACACTATAATTGTGCACTTCTCTAAACCCTTATATCTAAGGTATTCCATGAGTTGGAAAGCTTGGATTTTGTCTTAGAGCTCCCTAGTCATGGAGTGCAAAGGTGTGTTCATAAGCATATAGAGAGATCTCAACTGATCCTTAGAGATGCAACCCTTGCTAGTAAAGCATGAAATGAGAAATTTCTCTAGACAAGAGCAAGAGTGCTAGTGTCAAGGAAACTCTTGAGTATGCAATGCAAGAATGAGCTATGCTAGCATGAAATGCACAATGCAGCTAGACTAAGAAAAATGAGAGTGTTACAACAATTTTAATTAATCTAGGTGATCTAAACTAATGCAAAAGGAAACTAAACTTATTGCAAATGAGCTAAACTAGTATGAAAATGCAAAGAATGAGACAAGAAGCAAGAATTTCTCCACAAGTGATCCAAGAAAACCCATCAAGAAACCTACAGCATAACAATGGCTCAAAATTAGGATCCTTAAAGAGGGAGAGAGCTCTCTCTTTTAATGGTATATGGATGGTTGAGATCAAGACCAAGAAATGAGGGATCAAGGGTGGGGGTTGAATTTGGGCATGATCCACATACAAGATCAAGTCAACCAATGAGAGAGAGTAGACTTTTCACATGAGATAAAGTATGTTCTTTTAATTTGTAAATAGAAAAAGACTTTATGTGTGCACATTGAGTTGGTTAGAAGAATGAGGTCTTTTATTTAATTAAAAGGGGACATGTTATTTTAATCAAATATGGACTTAGGATATTATAGTCAAACTATAGGTTAGAATCAAATAAATTGATTTTTAGAAATTTGGCATATGTAAATGACTAAAATAATTTAGCCAAAATGTTGAGAAGGAAGCTAATACTCTAGATGGTCATTTTTATGTGATTACAAATCTATCTCTAGTATTATTAAAAATATATATGGACCCTTCTTACTAGGATGGAGAGGTATAACATACAACACATTTATAGGGATTGGAATGTTGTAGAATTATTGGCTAGCCTGGGGCTACAAGTCCAAGGAATAAGATGTTGGAGGAAAATGACTTCTTTACTTGCAGAAGTTCAATCCCTTATTGTTAGAGAATAAATCATATACATAGGGAATGATAGTTACTTTTTGGACGTGGGTACCTTATTGGCCCCTCTATATGCTACTTTAGTATGTTAGAAACACTAAATTAAAATAATCAAAAAGCATTTGCATACTAATTTAACATAACTTCATGAGAGACAAAGTGAAGTCCTCAAATGAGAATATGAGCCATGGATAGGCTCTCTCAATGAGGATGATCACTTGATGTAGAGGTGTGTCTAATAGCTAAGATGGCTTGATTAGGTATGTATGCTAAAATGCTCAAATGGGCTTCAATGGAAGATTTTTGATAGATTTTGGTGAATGGATTTGATGTAAAAATGGCTTCTCAAAATGGCATTATGGATTTACTTTCTAGATTGTGTTAAAATGTCTTGGGAGAGGATTCCTTAAGTAGGAAAAGGGCTTGAGGGATCAAGGGCTAGGATGCAAGGGTGGGAGAAAGTTTATAGAAGGTTTAGATTGAATGAGAGGAGAGCGCATGGATTGTGCTTCCTTACAGCCAATCAGGGAGTGACACATGTCACAAGGTCATTAGTTAGAGCAAGAGGGGTTGAGGGGTCAACAAAGGAGGCTCAAAGCTCACAAAGACCCTCATAATGGCTTGTAAGAGCAATGAATGGGCTTGTAAGAGTCATTTATGGCTTTGTGGGCTTCACAAAATTTTATGGTTGGGATATTTGTGAAAGAGTTGAGATATTTTGACTTGAGTTGGATTAAGAAATTCTTAAGCTTGACTTAGGAATGTGCAAATGATTAAGGCTTGGATTAGGCTTGGGTTAAGATTAGATTAGGTTTGTTAGAGATGGGCAAGTGGATGACATTTAATGAGGGTGGGTGAAGGAGGAGATATTTGTTGGCTTTGGATTGGGTTAGCAAGTTTTAACCCATGTTTAGGGAATGTGACAAGGTTGGGGGGGTTTAGGATTAGGGTCAAAGATAAGGATTGATATCTTCTAGAAGAGTCTAGGCTTTGGATGAGGATGAAGACTTTCTAGAAGAGTCTAGAACTTCCTAGGATGAGGATAAATAAGGTTTTTAAGAAATAAATAAAATTTTATTTATTTCAAGGGTTTGGGTTGAGCAGATATTTATTAAAATATTTTTAATAAACATGAGGATTAATATTTAATCTTAATTAAATATTTTGAGTTGGGATTAGGGATAGGAAATGATGGGATTAGCCTTTAATCAAAATTAAAGAAGGATTAGAAGATATTGGAAGAGGTTAGTGGTCTTAAGGAAATTGGCCAAGTTTTGGGCAAAAAATAAATAAATTATTTATTTTGGGATTTTTGGTCAATTTATTAATTAAATAATTAATAAATAAATAAATAATGTTTAAATAAGATTTAAACATTTTTGGGAGGGATTCCTTAATTAAATATTTTTAATTAAGATAAAGGGATTTAATGGCATAAAAATTAATTAATTAATGATGATGTCATCGGGGACTTTTTCAGAAAATAAAAATACTTTATTTTCTAAAGGTTTTTGGTGTCTACATTTTGCCCCTCTTTGACATAATGTTGAGATAACACTATTTCAAAGAAGTTTGAATACAAACGACACGAGGAAGATGTTTTAGCAACAAAGTTGCCCCAGTCTTGGATAAGAAGGAGAGACTAGACTATGAGATGCCCCCTCAAGAAGACGGCGGGGGAGAAAATGAGGCTCGACAGTTTTTTGAAAAATACAAGAATTCGAGATGAGCAAGGAGACTCAGATTGGCAAAGAGAAGGGGCTGAATTAGCTCAAACTCTCACTATGGGAGAATGATAAAGGAGAATCAAATGCACAAGACAAAGCAAGCTTAAGACTTTAGGGAAGGTGGAGGATGAAGGAGCAGAGCGCTATAAAAAGGAATCCAGGATAGGGAGAAGGATGAGGGGATTATAAAGCTGATGCAATAGGATTTCAAAGAGTCAGATTGGTGGAAGATGGGTTTCGAAGATCCCTAGGACTAGGATTGTGGATCTCAAAAGATGAGGCTTGGTGGATTGATTTGATTGGTGGATCCCTAAGACTAGGATTGTGGATCCCTGAAGCTAAAAGTGGAGATTGATTCAAAGAGAAACTGATGCATAAGCTGGGGTAGGAGAGACAGATTTTTGATATGGATGGGGGATAATGGAGAGGAAGGGAATCCATTGAAGCTTTTTGAGCAGGGGGATACTTCAAAGAGAAGTACCACCATGTAGTTGAGCACTAGATTTTCTATAGGACTATTGGTTAATTTCCAAGGTTACCAAGAACATCAAGGCCGTGTCACCAACCATACAGAGGACTGACGGACTGACTCAAAACAAACACGCAAGGATTGCCCCAACATCACACATGAAACTTGTAGGAAACAGTGTGGAACCGACACTGGGTAACCCACAAGCAAAAAAAAAAAAATGAAAGACTTGATCAAAACCGTATGCTCAGAGTGCCCCATTTGCAGCATACCATGATATGGAAGATTGTGGCAACCATGAGGAGGGAACAAAAAGATTGCTTGGAAAAGATACTTCAAGACCCAAAAGGGAAGATTCCAAATCAAAAGAAAGCAAAAATCCAAAAGAGAACCGTTTGCCAATGAGATGGGTAGGACGAGGTACTAATGAACCAATATCAGACATGAGGAAAGCTATATCCTACAAGGATCTATTGGAGAGCACCTAAGCTGGTGGATTTGGATGAGTGATGCACTTGGCAAGCTGAACTGAGAAGGATAACACTTTGATGACAGGAGATCTAGCTAAAGGATGCATTGGAATAGCTAACCAAGATTTGTGCAATGTGTGCAAGATGCTGATCAAGGATGAAATGACACGAAAGCTGGATAGATACAATGGTACTAAGCTAAAGAGGATGTACAAGCTGACAGACCAAGACATGTTACAAATGTACAAGTTTTTTCATGTTGTGGTTTTTGTGAGATGGAAATGTTTGTGAAGGGTGGGATGTTTGTAATAGTTGATAGGCAGATAGGTAGATGGTTTGCGAAAAGCTTAAGTGAAAATGGGGTTCTTTGTGTGCATGTAATAGGATACAAACTAGGATACAAGCTTTGGTATTTAATACAAGCTAGAATATGGTACAAGCTTTGGACAAGATTTGGATATACAAGCTATGATATAAGGGATGATACAAGTGTTGGATACAAGATTATTTACAAGCTGTACAAGAGCTCTGAATGATAAGATAGCAGGATGGCTCAAGTTGGTGCAAGATGCAGAAGCTAAGGATGAGGTGATAGCGGAAGATATGGATTTGGCAGGATGCATCCAATGATGATGATAGATGTGCAACCAAGGATGGGGTCAATGCTAAGGTTGGTGGTAGTTGAGCTGATAAATGATGCTAGAGTGAATGGCTAATGAGAGGATGACATTGGATTTGCACGAGGATAGCCTAGAGCGAGATACCAATGACAAGGGAGGATGGACAAGACAAGATCTCCAAGGAATATAGTGCCCCCAGTCAGAAGATGACATGCGAAAGGAGGTCTTACGATGGATGTGATAGGATTGAAGCTAGGATGGAAAAGCTGAAGGCGCTAGGGAGATCGATGATAGCGGGGATGATGGGGTGAGGTTGTAGAAGATAAGTGGATAGTGATAGATAAAAGCTAGAGGATGAAAGATAGGTGGACAAATTGGAAGATGGAGCTAGATGGCAAGATGTGACCAAAAGCATGAGGATGACAGGCTAAGCTGGGGATGGCTGGATTATGCATGACGCTTGTTTGCCAAGTTTTCATCATGGTACTTGTCCAAGGCGCTTGAATTGCCAAGTTTTCACCAGTGGATGCTTTATTTTTCTTTATTTTTTTGACTTTTTGACTTTGGACTTAGCTGGAATGATTTTGGCTTTCTTCAGTTGTTTTTGGCTTTTTTGGGATTTTTCACTGGCTGTTGGAATGTTCAATTTTGTTGCTAGTTGTTGGTACACCGACTGTGTGATTTATGCAATAGATCAGATTAGATGGGATTGATGGTAGGAGATGGAGGGATGAAAAGGCTGGAAAGGAGCATGATATGGGGATGCTTGTAGGATCAACATTGGCACATGTTGGGATGGGTGTGAAAAGAGTATATGGGGGATAGATGGTAGATGCAGGCTTGATGGAGGATTTTTGGAAGCGTGTTTGGGGATATAGGCACCCAAGATGGAGTTAGGAGAGGGGGGACACGAATCACTGGATGGGGGATTAGCAATGGTGGATGCCATTATGCATTGGGTTTCAACTTTTTTCTTTATGGATCCACATGGTTTTGGATTTTCTTTTCATAGGCTTTTGCATTGTTTTGCATTCTTTGATTGGATTTTGCCTTTTTGGAGTATGTCTTTTAGAATAGACATATGATTGCCTAGCAGGTGGATTTTTAGCTTTATGCATTTTAAAGTTGGCATTCACATTGTTGTGGAAAGCTTTGGGAAGATGGTTAGGAGAAGCTTTGTGAGATAGAGAGGATATGGAAGAGTGTGTAGGGGGATGATGATGGATGATGTGCCCTGATATGTGCCTTTGTTGATCTTGCATAGGAATGGAGGGAATAGGATTTTTATGATGGCTGATAGGAGGATGGAGGATGGTAGATTTTGGGACATGGGGACCCAAAATGGATTTAACGGATGAAGGGGGGATATGGTAGGTTGTTTTGGGTTGCAAAGATGGTGGAGGGGGGATGACATAAGATTTCTTGAAGGAGTGATGGGAGGCTGGCATGGTGGGCCTAGAGATAGCCTTGGTTTGGGGATGGCGTGTACCAACACTTTTAGATGGTGAGCCTTTGGATACATATCCAAGACTATGAAATCTTGGATTCTTTTGTGCAATAATAGGCTTTCGGATTCCTTTCTCTTGTGGTCCTAAACCTTGACCTTGATAATGCCATTAATTGAGCATTTGAACGAGCTGAGGAAACTTTTTGCTTGTAGAAAATGGTAGAAGTGCTTTATTAGATGTACTGCAATGGGGAGATATTGTTCTTAATTCTTCTGCTGAGAGGGGGCCACCATGGATGAATGTAAGTGAACCAAGAGGGTAGATTATAGATGGTGGAATAGCTTGGATAGGTGGTAAGATGGAAGCATGGAACGGAGGAGATGGTAGGATAGGATCTTGATTTAGCTGATGGGATGAAAAGATATCCAGCAGTAGAGGAGGTATGGCTTTAGGTTTTGGAGATGGAGGGGATGGTGACTACACTATGGATGGAAGACATGGTACGATGATATCTTCATTTATGCTTTGGGGGATGTCAACATGCTTTTGGGCAGGATCTTGATAGGATTGGATTGGAGTGGATGGTGCGATAGGAGGTGAAGGGATGGATTCTTCAAAGGTAGCGGATGGATAGATGGGAGATTTGGTAGTGGAGATGGGTGAGTAGAAGATCGATGCATAAGGGTCATTACGGGAGATTTGGGAAATGCTTGGAGGTGATGCGGATAGGATTTGGAGGGATTTGACAAGTGGTGGGATTTTGATGCTTGCGGGAAGTGGAAGGATTTTAAGCAATTTGATGGATGGTATGGGGATGATAGCTATGGGAGATGGAGGTGATATTATAGATGGGGAAGCTTCATCACTGACTACTTCACATGGTTGGATTAGATGACATGGCTTATCAACTGTTGGAGGCAACTTTTCTTGTATTTCCTCTAGGAGATTCCTGGGAGACTCGTGTGTCAGAGGTGGAGGTGGTGGATTGACAAGAATAGCTGGAATGATGGGGGTGGAAGATTGGAAGCTTGGTTGATTGGGTGATGGAGGAGAAGTTGGGATATGAGATGGCATGACTAGATAGTATGGAGGAATGCTTGGATTTTGGGGGATGGTTGGCAGAAGGCATCTAAGGCTCTCAAGATACCCGTCATAGTCAACAAGATTTTCATCATCACTGGAATAGGATGTAGTGGGAGAAAGGACAATGCAACCAAACTCATCATGATAGGGTTGGGATTTCATGTTTTGATGATGAGTTGGATGGGGATGGGGTCTTGCATATGGATGAACACAGAAGCTCATGGTTGGATTTGGATTAAGCACAGATTTTGGATTGGCTGATGAAAGATTTCCTAGGGAGAGTCAAAGCTACATGACAAACCTAAGGAGGATTGGCTGGAGATTTTTGGGTTTCCTATGGATGGAAGAATTCAAGGGTATGCTATCAAAAAGTGAGAGTTTTGCCTTCCTATGTGCAGGATTGGTGGCTTTTTGTGTCAACTTGAGGATAGACAAATGATCCTATGGGCATGACACGAGATTGACCACTTGTGGATCCCAACCTTTAGCTTAAGGTGATGAGGGATGACAAGTGACAAGGCTAGATTACCCTAGACAAAGCTCTGTCAAAGGGATAACCTTGGGGAGATTGAGGAATTTGGATAGATTGATTGGATGGCAAACTCTAGCAGAGTAACAACAATTCCTTAAAGGCTTGGGTTATTTTGGATTGGGTTGCTAGCTAGCTAGGGAGATGATTGTGATGGACTTTGGATTTGGGATTGTTCTAAAGCAAAGAACTAGATAGATTCAGTTGCAGTGGGGGAGCTTGGATGATTTTCTGATGAGGCAGTGACTACGCTAAGTATGCCTTGAGCTGAGAGATTTTTGCTTTTCTGGGATTTTAACCAAATTTGGAAAACATTCATTCAAAAGCTATGAAAAAACAAGCAGACAAAAGTTTGGAGCAAGCACGTCAAACACACCAACATCCTAGGAAGCTTTCTACAAGGATGAAATTTGGTTTAGTTAGGGAGTCCTCAATATACACAAGGTACGTGAGGCCCAAATCTATAGATGAAACCAAAAAGATGTCACACAGCCTAGAGGAGCGGTAACCCACTTCTCCTCTTTCACTTCTCAAGGGTATAAAGTTCCTTGAGGCTTAGCCCAAGTGACAGAATTTTGATCCCAAGAGAGGTGTCTTTGGATTCACCTCCCGATCTTTATACTCTGCCAGAACACTGGACTTGAGGTCGTCCAAAGGGGTGATGAAATCCCCAAGAAGGCCTCCTAAAAACCAAGACAAGATTTTGGATCCTAATCTTATGCACCCAAGATGGCCTCGAAAGACGACAAGGGGAGAGAAGACTTGGATGATCTTGGGCTAAAAGACAGAGTTCTTTTCCAACTGACGCTTTAAGTTTTTTGATCTAGACCGTTTGAAAACACACGTGATTTAAAATGCAAAGGTTCAATTCTAATTTGAAATGCACCAACAAAAGAGAAGTGATCAAAGAATGAATACACCAAAAAGATTTAGGGTCAACAAAGAGTAAACTCGCGCGCCCGGAGGCCCTCCATGTCAAGTATCAATTGATTTTTTTTAAGGCATTCAAGATTGAGTGTGAGCTTTTTTTAAGCCCAAAACAAAGATTTGTGTAAAGCTCAATTTCAAGCGCACGCCTAGAGGCCCTCCACATCAAGATTTGTTCAATTTTTATGCCCAAATAAAGTGTTAGCGAGACTAATGTGCATTCAAGAAATTTTCTATCTTAGAAAAGCCAATAAAAACTCAAGTGAGTGGAATTTGATTTTAGTGGAGCACTTAACACCTTCTTAGGTAGGCCCATCCCCATATATGGTGCCGATATTGTAACTAATGGTTAGAATGATGGGTGATTAAAGAGGGTGAGTCCAATAACAAATTCACTCAAAGTGTCTTTATTTGTTTTTATAACTTAAAAAGTTTCTAAAATGTGGATTTTTTTATGCCCCAAAAGATGATTATTTTATCTATGAAATTCAAGATTGGATTTGTTGTTTTAATCATGCATTCATTAAAAAAAAAAAACTTGATTTTAATCCATGGCACTCAAGAGTGATTTTAGCAACATGCATTCAAAGACAAGTGATTAAACATTCAAGTTTTTTCCTTTGAGCATTCAAGATTGACATTCTGCGTGTTGTTTTAAGAACTTTGAAGTGATTTGTTTTAACCTTAGATCATTCAAGATTGTTTTGGACTCAAAAGTTAAAATGACTCTTTGAACTTTGGTTTTCATTCAAGATTTTGTGTTCTAGTTTGCATGTTTTAAGTCTAAAAAAATGATATTCCTAGATTGTTTTGATGCATGAAAAACTTAGGAAACATTCAAGATTTTGCGACAAGACATTTGTTTGGAACAAATAACAAAGCTTTTAAGACAATTTTGGCAACCATTTAGGACTCTTAGTTTTCATGAGATTTTTAAAAGAACTTTAAAATATTTGCAAATGAGGTTCATTTTATCCTTGATGGATGCTTTGAGTTTGATTTAGATTTTAGTGTGCACTTAGTGTTGATTTTGAACCTTTTGAAATGGAAACTTGAAGTTCTTTTTAAATTTCCAAAAATGAGTTTCTAACTTTGCATGAATGCATCTAAAATCTTGATGTTGCAAGGATGCAAATGATTGGATTGGTTTAGTTTCACTTGTTAAAAGATTTTTTTTTTTTTTCGCAAATTTTTAGTTTTTAATGGATTTAAGTATGATTTGGGGGTTCATTTTAAGCACTTAAAAAAAAAGTGTGTATGATTTTTCTTTCTTAAAAAAAGCCAAGATCCCTCAAGAAGAAGAAGAAGAAGAAGTAGAGGGAATAGAAGAAGAATATAGAAAAGAAGAGGAAGAAGAATTCCAAGTGCTTCGTCCACCTATAAGATTGAAAAATCTGCAAACACTATGAGATAGACTATGAGTTCCTTTGTCTTCTTCATGCTCATGTGGACCTAAAAAACCAATTTATACAATCCTACCAATCACAAAAACAAGAAAAATTAGCCAAAATCAGCAAATGACATACAAAACTTGACTAAAAAAGCTAATGAAGATGACCCATGTAGGGTCCCACCAGGCGTGCCAAAATGTATATGCTACTTTAGTATGTTAGAAACACTAAATTAAAATAATCAAAAAGCATTTGCATACTAATTTAAAATAACTTCACGAGAGACAAAGTGAAGTCCTCAAATGATAATATGAGCCATGGATAGGCTCTCTCAATGAGGATGATCACTTGATGTAGAGGTGTGTCTAATAGCTAAGATGGCTTGATTATGTATGTATGCTCAAATGCTCAAATGGGCTTCAATGGAGGATTTTTGATAGATTTTGGTGAATGAATTTGATCTAAAAATGGCTTCTCAAAATGGCATTATGGCTTTACTTTCTAGATTGTGTTAAAATGGCTTGGGAGAGGATTCCTTAAATAGGCAAAGGGCTTGAGGGATCAAGGGCTAGGATGCAAGGATGGGAGAAAGTTTATGGAAGGTTTAGATTGAATGAGAGGAGAGCACATGGATTGTGCTTCCTTACAACCAATCAGGGAGTGACACATGTCATAGGGTCATTGGTTAGAGCAAGAGGGGTTGAGGGGTCAATAAAAGAGGCTCAAAGCTCATAAAGACCCTCATAATGGCTTGTAAGAGCAATGAATGGGCTTGTAAGAGTCATTTATGGCTTTGTGGGCTTCATAAAGTTTTATGGTTGGGATATTTGTAAGAGAGTTGAGATATTTTGACTTGGGTTGGATTAAGAAAATCTTAACCTTGACTTAGGAATGTGCAAATGATTAAGGCTTGGATTAGGCTTGGGTTAAGATTAGATTAGGTTTGTTAGAGATGGACAAGTGGATGGCATTTAATGAGGGTGGGTGAAAGAGGAGATATTTGTTGGCTTTGGCTTGGGTTAGCAAGTCTTAACCCATGTTTAGAGAATGTGACAAGGTTAGGGGGGGATTAAGATTAGGGTCAAAGATAAGGATTGATATCTTCTAGAAGAGTCTAGGCTTTGGATGAGGATGAAGACTTTCTAGAAGAGTCTAGAACTTCCTAGGATGAGGATAAATAAGGTTTTTAAGAAATAAATAAAATTTTATTTATTTCAAGAGTTTGGGTTGAGGAGATATTTATTAAAATATTTTTAATAAACATGAGGATTAATATTTAATCTTAATTAAATATTTTGAGTTGGGATTAGGGGTAGGAAATGATGGGATTAGCCTTTAATCAAAATTAAAGAAGGATTAGAAGATTTTGGAAGAGGTTAGTGGTCTTAAGGAAATTGGCCAAGTTTTGGGCAAAAAATAAATAAATTATTTATTTTGGGATTTTTGGTCAATTTATTAATTAAATAATTAATAAATAAAGAAATAATGTTTAAATAAGATTTAAACATTTTTGGGAGGGATTCCTTAATTGAATATTTTTAATTAAGATAAAGGGATTTAATGGCATAAAAATTAATTAATTAATTAATTAATTAATGATGATGTCATCAAGAACTTTTTCAAAAAATAAAAATATTTTATTTTCTAAAGGATTTTGGTGTCTACAGCCCCAAAAAGTGATTCTTCTTTTTAAAAGGGATACCACTTTGAATTTAAATTTAAACTTATCAATTAAAAGAAGGAATTATTTAAAAGTGTTTTATTTCTTGGTTTGTGAAGTCATTATGATCAAATCTATAAGGTTTATGAAAATCATTACAAGAGATTTTGTTACAGGGAGTTTGAATTATAACATTTATTACCCTCATACTAAACTTATGGCTCATATTAATGAGTACACTTTTTAAAGAATAGTAAAAATTATGATTGATAGTATGAAAGATTGTACATATGCATCTCTTCACTGACAATGTGATGCACAATTCTCCACCATTTCAAGTAATTATAGAAACTTAAAACACTTCTACATCAATAATTTTTGTCTTTATGGGTGATCTACAAGTGATATTTTTCTCAAGATGGGTTTCTGGAGTACTTAATCAATATTTTCAATCTGAAGTTGTTGGGGGATTCTAAATAGGGGATAAAGATAGGTGGTGTATGGTGAATATTAAACCATTGAAAAATATTAATATGTGAGAAAAACTTGTACTTGGATGGAATTGAAGGAAGGGGGTCTGGTTCCATTCCTAGAGGCTATGGTGGGACATTATGATATCCATTCCTGAAGTTGTGTTAACTCTTAGATAGATAGGAGAGTTACCATTAATCACATTACTTTATAGGTGAATGAGAAAATCATTACCATAGCCACTAGTTTTTCCATGGAGGGTATGAAATGGTAGAAAGTCACCAAAGTCTCTAACATGACAAGCCTCAATAGGTTTTTAAAGATGAATGAAGAGCCCATTAAACATAGGGGTGGGTTTAGTCATGAGGACCTTCTAGAACCTTGGGATGAGATATGTCTTGTCCTTATAAAATATCCAATGCTTAAGGATAGATTTGGTGTATTCTATTTTTATTACTTTACTTTACTAAACCATTATAGGTATCATGATGAGATCTCTATCTCTTTCTTCCTTTTTTATGAACTGGAAGCTATGGTTATGGAGGTGAGGAATAGAAATAATGGTAAGAATTTTACTATTCTCCACCAAGGGATCATTCTCCATGTTTATAATTTTCATCTTGTCCTTTTTCCACCCCATTATATTATGTTATAGGATTCTCTAGTCCTATAAAATCTCTTGAGGATTGTGGACGATAGATATTCTTCAATCCCTACTCCTCATTGATCCACATCTTCCACACCCTCTAGAAACTCTAAAAAATAGAAAATAAATTTGAACAAAGCCCAAATTAATGTTAAAAAGACTAAAATTGAACACCTTTTTTATATTTATTTGACTGAGTCTAAATAAGATAATGATGGAGGTTGTACTAGGTGAAGTAGATTGGCCAAGATTCAACCAAGTAGATTGGTCAAGTAGTTTAGAAAATAAATAGATGGAGACTGGTAATGAGGAGTCAAGGTTGAGGACCAACGAGGAAAATAATCCAAGAAGGAAGGAGAAATTTTTTAGGAAAAAATATGCTATTTAGGAGAAGGAAGAAGATGATAATATGGAGGAGACATCAGACTCAATGATAGGAGAGGATAAAAAGAAGATGGAAGCCAGTTGTGACCCCACCCAGGTTTCTACTAGTTTCATAATGAATACCTTTGATTTCACCTCCCCTGGCCACCCAGCTTCTCAAACCACCAATAACACCTCCTTGATGATTCCTACCTCGCCGAAATGGACTAAGAAAATATAAAATCATAAGGTTTTACTTAAGGTTCAATTTATGGCTCTGGATGAGTGCTTCAAGATACTATCAAGATTTACAGTGAAGATGACACACGTGAAAACTATGATGTTACAATTGCTCCAACAAGAAAAGGTAGATAATGGTCTTTGAACAAAGGACTCTAGAAACTCTATGGTTTCCTAGCTAATGATTAGTCAAAGGCCTTACTAGAGAGGAAGGAATAGGAAAAGAAAAAAAATTAGGCCTTTTTTTGTTTTGTATTTTCTTTACTATGCTCTAGTTCTGTTGGGATGTATTGATTGGCGATGTTCTAGAGTGGTCATCTATAGCCTTATTGGAGTTTAAAAAAATTTCAAGTAACTTTTTAGATTATGTGTTTATATTACTATTATTAAAATGGATAATGTTTTATTGACTAGTAACATGTTTATTATGTAGATAAGAACTTTGTTTGGCTATGCAAGTTCTATGGAGATGGTTCTTTCATAGTAAGGGATGTGCTTGTGAATGTGTTGGTTATTTAGTTTTTGGTAATCTTTTGTAAATGGGTTGACCATTATTTTGTTATTAAGGTCCACCCCCTTGTTTTTTAGTTTCTTTAATATCAAAAAAAAAGTTGTAATGTGCGTGCTTTATATTTTCATAAAAAGGTCTTGCTATTAGAAAAAATCTTTGACTAATTTTAATTTGGGGATACATATATATAGATTTTGCAAAGAATTGTGTTTGAGTTGAATCCAAAAATGTTTGAGATGTGGATCACAGATTTGACTACCAATTCACTTTCTTAAAATATTGTTTTCACATGTGTAATTTTTCCAAAAATATTCAATCAAGCATGTAGAATATTCAAGAACTGTTTTATATTTTTATGGTATTCTACCAGAAAATGCCCATATTTCATTTCTATTTGGATCTTTCACCCTTTGATTCCTTCCCACAACTCTCTAAATAGAAAGTCTACTTATTTTTAATGATTATCTTATCTTTCTAATGAATTTTTATTTTTTTATTTGAGTTCTTACTATTGTTAATGTAAGTAAATGTCATGTGGCATTACTATCTGTACACTCGAAAGTGTCCCACTCTAAACCCTTCTATCCAAACGATTCCATGAGTTTGGAATGTTCGGATGCCGGCTTAGAGCTCCCTATCCACGGAGTGCAAGAGAGTATATTTTAAGAATAAGAAGGCTCTCAGATGAGCCTTAGAGATACTCTTCTTGCTAGTAAACCATGCAATGGGAGGTTCCAAAGACAAGATGCAAGAATGCAAATGTCCCAAGGAGTTCCTCAAGGATGCAATGCAAATGAAGATTAAGCTAGAATGAGAATGTCAAATGCAGTTATTCTAAGCATGGATGAGAGTGTTACAATCCAAATATTAAGCTATGTGAGATAGATTATTGCAAAATAGAAGCTAAACTAACATGCAACATGAATCTAAGCTAAAATGCTATGGTATGAGAGAATGTAGACAAGAAATAGAAGTTCTCCACAAAGCTCCAAAGAAACCTGTTAGAAAACCTGCAGCATAACAATATTCAAAATATGAGGATTGATTGAGGGGGAAAGCTCTCTCCCTTTTAAAGATGTATGGACGGTGGAGATCAAGATGAAGATGGTGGATGATCAACGGTGGAATTCAAAAATAGGAGTGATCCATGTGCACACACAAATCAACCAATAGAATATAAGTTGACTTGTCATATAAGACAAAAGTCACAAAGCCTTTTCTTTTAATTGCAAAATAGAAAAAGGACTTTATGTGTGCACTTTAAGTGGGTTATAAGAATGGGGTCTTTTATTTAATTAAAAGGGGACATGTTCTTTTAATCAAATAATGAACTTAGGATAGCATAGTCAAACTATAGGTTATAATCAAATAAATTGATTATTAGCAATTTGGTCTAGGTAAATGATTAAATTAATTTAGCCAAAATGCTGAGAAGGGGGCTAATAGTCTAGATGACCATTTTTAGGTGATTACATTTGCCCCTCTTTGACTAATGCGTGATCGATCTGGGAACACATTATGTCAAAGAAAATTGAAACCAAGTAGGCGATGATAGATATAGATATCTGATTTTGAAGAACGAAATGTAGAAAAAGATAGCAAGTCCTAAATGTACAGCCTGATAGTGATAGTACTGAACACTAGGAAAAGATGATGTTAGAATTCAAGAAGAATGCTAACACTTAGAAAAGTGGATAGAGTGAGAGCAAGTGAGAAGATCAAACAAATGCTCCTAAGCAGTGATAGAGTATTTCTGCCCCCTCGGGATCGAAATTGAAATGAGGTAAGGGGATGCAAAAACTAGCTAGAAATGAGAAAATTAGAGTATAGCAATGTCCAAGATGACAGATAGATGATTAGAACCCAAGAATGACTATATAAAAAAAATTGATAAAATGCCCCAGTTTGACTAGAGTTGACCTTGAAGGATATAGCATGAAAATAAGGTCAAAATGAGTAGAAAGGTGATTTTAGACATGACATAGTGAATTTAAGTAGATATGAAGTATGAAAATGATGAAGACATGAAGAAATGAAGATGCCCCAGTGATGATTTAGAGATTAGACCTCAAAAGGTCAGCTAACTACTCAGAAGAAAGTAGAATTTTAAAAGACAATTTTGACCATCAAGATGAACTCGAATTTGGATTTCGATCCCGAAAATGAATCTAGGACGTCAAAATTATTTAAGAGGTCAAAACTTTATATAATGTGATGACAAGATAGAAAAGAGATGAAGCGAAAGATTAAGAAGGTGAAAAGACATGAACGAGAAGAAAGTAAATAAATATATGAAAGGAGTTAGCCGATATGTCCACAAAAAGATGAAGAAAGAGAGCTCTCCCCATATGCAAGAATGAAAGACTAAGCTAGAAAATGAACCTAAAATGCAAGCTAATATGCAAAGTGGTTTACCAGCAAGAAGTGCATAACATTTAGACTCTTAATTTCATCATTGAGCATTTATTAGGGACATCATGAGATCATACAACCATCACTAGTATAACTATGAGGATATGAATGTGATCGATATTAGATAGGTATGTGAAAATCCAATCTAAGCATCAGAGACATGTAAGTCAAGATAACTACACGATTAGATTCCCTAAGTTTAATTTAGCAAGATTACACCTGTACCAAGGCATAAGTGCCAGGATAAACCTTGAGTGCGGTCTTGCAAAATAGTCAAGGATGATACATTTGTAAGTCAAAATGTTGAATAGGTCAAGCATAAATTCTTACAACACTATAGACAAACAAAGTATACCCACAAGCAAAAATCAAGAAAATATGTCCCATGCCCCCAGTCTTCTAGTCAATGACATCCTTGAAAGACTATTAGGGAGGGAACACCTGGCAAAGAAATCATCATAGACAGCACACAAAGTAAATAAAGATCAGCATAGCTCAGTCGTTTAAGTGTTAAAGTGCATGTGTGTAAGTCACTTGGCCATTTCTTCAAGACTTGATTCTGATAGTGAGAAATATTGCAACATCAGAGACTGTAGGTAAACTATCTAAAAAGTGTTGAGAAACACTTGATGTCAAAGTGGGTGGGGTAGTGTTGAGAAACACTAATTTGTGAGTTGTCAAAGAAACTCAAATGCATAAGAATACCTCAAAAAGGCTAAGTAGCTATGCCCTCAAGATGAGGAAAAGAAACAATTCCAAGCTAGGAAATGTGTAGCAAAGTGGATGATTGAGACTGATAGATAGAGGTGCAAGGGTCTCAAGTAGCACCTATTTCCAGATTTTCACCACTTGACAAATTTTTCAGGACATTTTCTAATTTTTAGGATTTTTTCAAGATCATATATGATTTTTTTTGGAATTTTTTAGAAGATTTTAGAGATCACTAGTTCTCAAGCAAGATCACATCATTTTCTCCCAATGTCTAGCAAGGTATAGGACACGATGGAGAAACAAGCCGATAGATAAGCAAAGATGCATAAGAAAGGAATGTGAAGCAAGTGAAAGTAATCCTCAAGGACACACTCCTCAAGAGTACCCAAGCTAGGGAAAGATAGCCATATGAAGCATGTTTTGGATAAGTAATGGAAGAAATGAGCAAGATAGCATGTAGGATAAGCAGTGAAGCCAACAAGTGAGATAGCATGAAGCATGTAGTCCAAAAGAGTAGACATGTCAAGAGACCTATGAGAACCATGTTTCATTTATTATGATCAAGATCAAGGGGTCAACTAGATAGTATAGCAATGGGATAGAGCAATAAGAATAAAGCTCAAGATAGAGGCTATGAGTGAATGGGAGAGCACAATAGAAAATCTGGTGGATAAGATAGCCAATATGCAAAGATAGCTCAACATTGTCAAGATCAAAGAGAGAAGAGAGGATAGGTGGATGATAGAAGAATTACGCATGATGTCTATTTACTAGGTTTTCATCATGGTACTTATCCAAGGTGCCACAAGAAGTAGTTTTCACCATAGGATGCATTTATTTCTCTTTACTTCTGCTACCAAGGTGCCACAAGATGTGGTTTTCACTAAGGCACATTTTCATTTTTTTCATTTTTTCATTTTTTTTGAATTTTTAGAAAGAGCTCAAGCTTTTATCAATTTAGATAGTGCTCTTATAGGAAAGATAAGCCATGATAAGCCAAGACCATAGAAAGGTATGCTCAAAGATGTTGATAGGGTAATGAAAGAGAAATGGTAGTAGGAAGAGTATATGGAGGATAAGAGTTCATGTATAGAAAGTAAGTGTAAGCGTTAAAGGATTTCATGAGGGTAGTTGAAATATTGGATAAGATCAACGTTGACACACACCTTGAAGGGTATTGGAACAATGGAGGAATCATGGATGAAATAGCTTGAGATTTAGATGTATGAGGTGGTAGGAAAATTTTAGAAGAAGATGGAGTGGGAGCCTTTGGAAGCTTGAATGTCAACTTTGAAGTATTTTCAATATTCAAGTCTTTTAAAAGAGACTTGGGAATCCACATAGCTTTAGATTTTCCTCGCTCTTTGGGTGGTTGAGAGTGCATTTGTATAATGATGAATTTAGGAACCCATATTTTCTTTGGTTTAGCTCTTTTAATAGTGGACCTTTGCGGTCTCTTTTGTGCATTCTCCTTCTTAGCATTCACATATCGATTAGATGGGATATGTGATCTTTCTTTTTCAATGGATTCTTATGTTTATTCTCACTTCCAAAGGACTTGGGATTTGTGGATGAATAAGGATGATATGACTGGTTTAGGTGGATAGATGGGTGATAATTCATCAAGGATGAGTGTCTTTGTTGATCTTGAGGTATGACGAGAGAGCTAGGGAATGAGCTAGGAGTGAAAAGTGTAAGATATGAAGGAACATAAGGTCCCAATATAGATGGATGGTTTGAAGGCTTTAGCTTTGATGGATAAGGACCAAGGATAGACTTAGGAGATGCAAATGGATAGTGAAAAGGGATATCAACATCTTTAGAGTGAGCAACGTGGTCAAAGCCATCAATAGACTCATGAGTACCTTTGATAGGAACACCATTTTTAATAGGAGCACTTGAAGCTTGAGCATAATTTTGAAGTGGATATGGAGAAGTAGAACATGAGAATTTGCTTTGATCTTGCCAAGTAGCCTTGGATAGCATATGAAGAGAACTTTTCTCATAATTTTTAGTAAGCTCAAGGGAGATAATGGAAGTGGTATCTTCATCATACTTAGGAGGTGGACAAGATATAGGATATGGAGGGGTGAAATTTTGAAAGAGATGAAAGGGTGCTTGATCTTGATCTTTCTTGACATTTATAGCTTTTTCTTTTTGAGAGTCCTCTTGACATGGAGCCACTTCTAAGGACAAGGGAGAATGAAGAGTGAATGGAGTAGTGCTTGGATTAGGCATAGCAGTGCATGAAGGTTGAGGATGTTTAGGATTAGTAGCATGGAAAAGGTTTGCAGCCAAGTGAAGGTTGGCTTGAGTTTCTTTTAGAGATAGCCCTTGAGGATACACATAGTCAATGTGGAAAGCATTAGGTTCTTTATTTGATGGAGGCATGTTGGAAAGATTTGAAGTGTTGGGAGATGCATGAGTTTTGGAAGAAGTGGAAGATGTAATAGAGCCGCTACTAGACATAGGTTCATTAATGTAATCTTGCTCAAGAAAAGTATCCTCGCTGCATGAATCATTAGAGGTATCAATAATTCCATTATCAATAAGATCTTGGATTTTATGTTTTAGCTCAATGCAATTTGAAGTACTATGCTCATTATGTTAATGATAAGTACAATAGATATCCAAGAATGGGTTTCCATATGAGCTAGACTTTGGTAACATGATGATCTTATTGCTAAGAAGTTTTTGCAAAGTGTCATCATAAGAATCTTCCAAGGGAGCAAAAGTTCTATTAGAAGTATGTCTAGGATCTTCTTGTTTTTTCTCAAGTGAATAGAATACATTCATGTCTTCATCATTATCTTGGCCAAAGATAGGTCCATCATGAAATTTTGGAATAGGCTCAAAGTAGGTATCACTTGCTTGTCCTCTAAAGAGGTCTTTAGATCTAGAAGATGAAGACATTTGATGTCTTGAAGTAGAGCATGTAGACCTAGAAGAAGAGGATGACCTCAAAGAAGGTGACTCACATGCATGTAAAGACCTTAAGGAAGATTCATGTAATGACACAATCTTCTCCTCTAACCTTTTCTCAAGTTTAGACTTCATTTCTATCATGCACTTAGAGAGATGAAGGTAAGAAAGATCATTCGTCTCTTCTAGTTCTTTGTATTGTGCATATAGATCTTGAAACTCTTTAGTGACATGGATGATATCATGATCATCTAGATTTGGTTGAAGTTTGGTAGCACAAGGTTTAGATCCCATAGTTTTAGATGCAAAGCCAAGCATAAAAGAGCCTAGAAGATAACTTGATGTTGAAACTATAGGAGGTAGAGTGTTCACTTGCCAAGATAGTAGAGAGAGATTAAAGTGACTTGTCAAACAATATGTCCAAGAAAATTACGACATGAATGACTCAAGTCAATAGCTAGGCAAGATGCCCAAATAGCCAAATACATAGAGCAAGCAGGGTGACAAGTGAACAACTTTCCCAACCCAAGAGTGTAGTCAAGAAATCAAGGTAACCATTTCAGCAAAAGGATAACTAGCAAGTAGGCATAGACCATGAAGATAGAAAGACCAAGAGCACTAAGACCAAAGAGCCATTTTAAGCATGTTCAAGAACTAGAGACATAGCAAATCAAAATCAAATGATGCGACTCCCCTTAGCAAGCAACACAAGAAAATTTTTGCACTTGACATTTTGACTTGGTTGACAAAGTTTGGCAATAATTGATAGCATAGTAAATTTGACGTTCAAAAGAAATTTCTTTCCAAGCAAGATAGTGACACATGGAGTAGTCTTCAAACAATCAAGCAAGGGACAAAGCAACCTTACATGATACAAGCATATGTGACGTCTCAAAAGAATTTCCTAGAATTATCGTCATGTGTATTTTCAAAATATTTTCACAGGTATAGCACATTCGAGAACACATTAAGCAATATCTACCTAGAAGTCATGGTTTATTACTCAACAACTTAGCCCACGCTTGATGCTCCTTCGCCTCACACCAAGTGGTTGCCCACAAGAGATATTGGCTTTGTCATGGAAATGCCATAAGCATAACCAAGGGAACACATATGGTGAGTGTAAATCTTGGGGTGATCCGGGTAGTCCACTAGGATCAATCCTTGCACCAAGAAGTTGAGCGGCTAAAAAAAGGTAGTTACTAACTTAGAGTTTTTAGATCGGGCTTCCGTTCATAGTGTTCCTCTTGCTCCCAATTACGGGACACCTCACCTTGCGATGAGTAACCGATCTCGCGATCACAAGAGTACCTTAAGCATTCTTGCCTAGTGATCTCCCTATGGTCAAAATCCCATAAGCGATCACACTAGATGAAGATAAACACTACGTCTACCAAGGTTTTGTGTCCTTGATAGCCTTGAGTTTATAGTGGGTTGGAAGAGCCAGGTAATCGGCTTGTTCCCACTTGGGTCGTTCCTCCCAGGTTGTCCGAGAGCAGGCCCTCTAAAGGATTCTAACTACACAAAGTGGATCAAATTTTGGAAGTCAAGATTTCTGGTTCACCACAAGGGTGAAGAGCATACTCTCCTATTCCAATCATTTTCTCCCAAACACGCCAAGAAGATTCAGTTACCCCTTGCTTTTGAAACCAAATGGCAAGTCAAGATTTCTGATTCACCACAAGGGTGAAGAGCATACTCTCCTATTACCAAAAGACTCCAATCACAAGTTTTATGTGCCTATGAAAAATGAACAATTAGTCAATGTCACACATGAAAACAAAAAAGCAAGAAATTTTGGGTTTTTATGCTTTGGGCAGCCCTGCAAACAATGTTAGTAGCCCTTGCGCATTTGAAGCTTTGACATGCGTTCTTTTTATGCAATGTTTCAATTTCTTTTTCATAAGGATGGCAACCTGTAATCACAACTTGTTAGCACCAAAAGTTAGTATGAAATAACATAAAAATCTGCAATAAAAAGTGGTGAGTTGCTTCAAAAATCCAATTTATCTTCCAACCAAGTGCATGCAAAGAAAGTGCAAGTTAATCACAAATGCTCTCATTTTTACTCTTTGATTTTGACCTAGTCAACAAGATTGGACTTGTTTGCTATGATTTCGTATCCAAAAATAAAAATAAAAAGAAGAGACCCCTGTTAAAAATCAGAGAGCTTTCCAAAAATGCAAGAAATTTAAAAAAATCTCTTCATTTGCACTCTAGAGATTGATTTTGTCAAAACAGGCCAAATTTTTCAAATCGAGTTTTTAATCTTTAATACGACCTCAAAATTCAAAACACAAAGAAATAACCCCTATTATAATTGAAAGCCCTTTCTAGAAATGTAAATTTTTTTGAAAAATACGCTGATTTGCGACCAAAAACGACTTTTTATGAAAAATAAAAAAAAACTCATAACTCCCGAAAATCACATCACAATGCTTTGAAAATTGGGATGAGACATTTTAAGCATATACCCAACTTACAAAAAAAATTTCAGAACCAAACTCCAAGCGGTTTAAAAGATATGATCAAATCTTTAAACCAACTAGATTTTTGGCCTTCAAACCAATCTACTTATGGGTTGGCCTTAAAATCCAAGTGATAATTCTACAAAAGCATTTGATTAGATTAAATATGCTACTATAAAAAACCAGAGATGAAAAATAAAAGCAAATGGAGCTAGAAACTTGATTCAAGCCCCACGGTGGGCGCCAAAAATGTACACTCGAAAGTGTCCCACTCTAAACCCTTCTATCCAAACGATTCCATGAGTTTGGAATGTTCGGATGCCGGCTTAGAGCTCCCTATCCACGGAGTGCAAGAGAGTATATTTTAAGAATAAGAAGGCTCTCAGATGAGCCTTAGAGATACTCTTCTTGCTAGTAAACCATGCAATGGGAGGTTCCAAAGACAAGATGCAAGAATGCAAATGTCCCAAGGAGTTCCTCAAGGATGCAATGCAAATGAAGATTAAGCTAGAATGAGAATGTCAAATGCAACTATTCTAAGCATGGATGAGAGTGTTACAATCCAAATATTAAGCTATGTGAGATAGATTATTGCAAAATAGAAGCTAAACTAACATGCAACATGAATCTAAGCTAAAATGCTATGGTATGAGAGAATGTAGACAAGAAATAGAAGTTCTCCACAAAGCTCCAAAGAAACCTGTTAGAAAACCTGCAGCATAACAATATTCAAAAGATGAGGATTGATTGAGGGGGAAAGCTCTCTCCCTTTTAAAGATGTATGGACGGTGGAGATCAAGATGAAGATGGTGGATGATCAACGGTGGAATTCGAAAATAGGAGTGATCCATGTGCACACACAAATCAACCAATAGAATATAAGTTGACTTGTCATATAAGACAAAAGTCACAAAGCCTTTTTTTTTAATTGCAAAATAGAAAAAGGACTTTATGTGTGCACTTTAAGTGGGTTATAAGAATGGGGTCTTTTATTTAATTAAAAGGGGACATGTTCTTTTAATCAAATAATGAACTTAGGATAGCATAGTCAAACTATAGGTTATAATCAAATAAATTGATTATTAGCAATTTGGTCTAGGTAAATGATTAAATTAATTTAGCCAAAATGCTGAGAAGGGGGCTAATAGTCTAGATGACCATTTTTAGGTGATTACACTATCTTCCGTAGATGATGTAGAACCTACTCTCATATAGTCATTAGATTCTTTCCAAAACATTTTCACTTAGGTTATCCATCATTATAAGCCCAATAATCTTCACGATGGACCCAAATTTTAAATTTCTCATCATTTCAACAAATACTTGACATCTTCTTGTCACATTTAAACTCTCAAAAAATCATCTCCAAACATTCTTAGTGTATCTTTGATAAGTATTCTTGGGAATCTTATCAGACATTAGTTTTAAAGTATCAATATTGATATCAATAAATATTTTGGATTTCTGTACAAAATTCTATGAGGTTTTCTCAATTGTTGAGTGGGCTCAACATTAAGAACATCAACTAAAGAAGATGTTCCTAGAACTTGAGATGTAAAATATGGAGTTGTTAGTAATAATAGTCCACACCCCACAACCAGGGAGTGAATTATTTGTGTGAAATAATTATAAACTTCAAACTTAGTAATCAAATTACCAACCAAGAATATTAGCTATAACAATACATAAGACAACACCATAACACAAGAATTTTTGTTCTCGATAAAAATATTATTAAGAGAAAGACCTTGGTGTGGATGATACACACAAGATCATGCACTAACATGAAAATGTCCATGGTAAGAGACCTAACCATGTTAGGAGTGAATACAATACACTTAGTACAATCATCTCCATTAAAGAACAAAGTATTTATTAAAGTATTGAATCTTTGTTAAAAGGTTCCAACCTTGTTAGGAGTTGATGAGAACAAAAGGATCACTACCAAAGCACACTACCTAAAGAGAGAAAGTTAAATGTATCTTCAAGAAGACTCACTATTTGAGATGTTAAGGTTAAAGCTACCTTTAAGAATTTACAAATCTATATGATCAATTGATTGTCGACAACACAGTTGTCTTAAAAATTTCAATGAAGTACACTTAATAAAAATAAAAAATCCATTCATACCTCTACTAAAGAATATGAAAATCCTTCAACTCTTCTCTAATATCTAGCATCAAGTCTCTCACATGAAATAATCATCCCATGCATTACAACTAAGGAATTACTTTCCTTTATACAAGTTACAACCAAGAAATTAAGTCGACCTTTTAGGATTTCCCCAATGTACAAATAAATAAATAAACCATGCTAAGATGTGTGTAGGGGGGAATATGAATCAAGAGACATGTACTATCTTAAATTGGAAGTACTTTAATATAATGATGGTTTAACACCTATTTAATGTAAGATCACCATATACTTTCATCTCTCCTCATTTCTTCCCTTTTCTTCTCCTTTCTCCTAGGTGGAATTGGTGTAAGACCTAATTAATCCTCTTTAAAGCTCCTATCATGGCATAAAGCTTGAGGTAGGACCTAACCACCTAGCTCCTCCATTTTCTTCATCTAGTAACTTATAATCTCTTAATTGCATTGAAATTACTATATCTTGATTATGTACCTAATTTCTAGGATCCACAACTTGTTTTAGGACCCTGAGAGAATCTTAAAGGTTCTAGGCCTTGGTTGATAGGGACATAGTGTGCCCTAGTCCAATCAAGGATGTAATGTAACCCTATCCAATTAGGAATATAGTGTGTCCCTATTTGGGCCCTATTTTGGTTCCATTATGTAGGTCCCATATTTAGATAATTTAGGGGTGTTAACTCCTAGGTAGGCTAGCCTATAGGAGTTAGTCAATTCTAAGTCCTTTATAAAACCCTCCATTTTCTACGTTTGATCCATAATATACAAGCATCATCAAGTTACTATCCAAGTACTTTCATGCACTAAAAATCAAGCATTCAAACATCTTTCAAGAAATTCCTTTGCTGAAGATGAAGGATTCAATCATTTTAGCAACTAAAGGAGTTTATCTTCAAGATATCATTTAATCCATTCAAGGTCCTTTGTTGCATCTTCTACATCCATCTTCATCTTCTTGATCCAAATCAATTGGTAAATTAAGCACACTACAATTGATTTGAGAGATCCTACTATTGTAAGGTGAGTCTATACATTTACTTTATATTTCTATAGTTAAATTATTTCAATTCAAGGTTAATTCCTAAACCAGGGTTTGATTGAGGAAAACCCCTCATCAGTAAAAACACTTTTTTTCTTATTGTAGGTCGTGGATCTAAGATTGGAAAATAAGTTGTAGATTTAGATACCCTTTTAGGATTTCTTTAGAATTATGAAATAAAAATCAATATATCATACAATTTTATAGGGTTGCATAGGTCACCTTTTCAAATGGAACTCACCCTTGTTAGATCACCGAACAATTTTTGGGTTTCGTAGATTTCAGTATTTTGGGCCCAAATCTGGTGTTATTTATCAATTTTAAGCACCACAAAAAGCATAAAATAAGATCTAAAATTTTTTTCCTCTATGTTCTTTATCATTTTGACATATTTAAATATTTTGTTTACATATCTAGCACTATCTCTCATTATCTCATAGGGATTTCGAGGACTTTTGTATCCTTTCTCCTATTCTACCCCACTAGATCTAGCTTGTATTGGTGCTCATTTCTCACTTGGATATCACTAATATTTCTATGTGTAGTATTTTATAATTGAGATTGAAAGGATCAATTTACTTGACTCCCTCTTTGAGTTGTGTAAATGTTATTATGTGTTGAACATGAGGTTTTATCTCCTTGATTCTTATTTCCCCCTTTACAAGACTAAACACTAGGTTTATCACGTATCCTCACACCTCAAGAGGACAAGATCAAGGACAAGGATTCTTTCCAACCTATCCTGAAGGATATTAAATCTTAGGAGGTTAATGCAATCCAAATGATAACCAAATTCCAATTCAAACCAAAATCTAATGGTTATGAAGATGGATAAAAGAATGTAGTATTTCCTTGCTATCCTAGAAAATTACTCATAAATCTATGAAATGATAATGCAAAACAAAGTAGAAAATTATTGAATTGACAAAAGAAAAGAAAATACTTATGTTTAAGGCCTCAAATAATTGAATATGAATTTTTTCTTTTTGTGTTGCTCTCATCAACGAATAGAGTTGGATCTAGGATTAAAACAATCAAATCATCAAAATCAAAAAATATTTTGTCCTTATGGAAAAGTTGATTTTTCTTAATAGAGGTGACTTTTCCCTAAGAAGCGAAGAAATATGACCCTAATGGACTATATATGAATCCAAATCTGATTTCACAATTCCAAAGTTATACAAAATGATCTTTGGATCTATACTTTATTCCACCTTCTGATATCTATAGATATCTAAAAATGGGTTTTTGGGTGGTTGTGTAGGGTTTTTCCTTAGTCAATCCCCCATTTTGGTGGTTTCCACCTCTATAGATAGTCATTGAATCAATTTTAATGTATGTGATGCTCATGTATGAGATTTAAATGTGCAATGCTGAGATCTAAGTCCCTAGATCCAAACCTTAGCGTATATTTTAAAGTTGGATGATAATGAAGTGACAATGCATAGATTTGAGGATAACCTAGAAAGCATACCAAGCCCCGAAGACTGAATTTCTATCAAGATATACTTATATTCATGTTTTTAACTCCATGATTAAATCTTGAATTCTTTATTGTAATGGAGAAATTAAGAACTATCTTTCTTCAAAGGATGTTTCCAAGCTTCCTTGCAAATGTACTAAGAGAAATCGGGATGTCTGCAATAGAATGTCCTCATGAAGTATCTGTGTACTTGTTTTCTCTTTCTTTATTTCTTGATTGGGTTTGTCCACCTATCATCACATGTGTATGTATGTGCCAAATGAATCAATTTAGGGTGCTTATTAAGGATTATAAAATAAGTTTCTCACATTGGTTGAACAGGAATTAAACAAAGCCTTAGATCAACCCCCAATGGAGGGCCCAAAATGGAGGATCCAAAATGGGACCCAAATAGGGATGCACAACATGCTTTATTGGCCCATTAGGGATATACTATATCCTTTATTGAGTAGGTATGTACTATGCCCCTTCTAACTAGGTACAATAATCCCTAAGACCACCTCAAGATTCTAGAACAAGTCACAAAACTTAGAAATCTTATGCAAATTTTAAGAAAATCTTGTTTCCATATGAAAAAGGAGTTAATATAATTGGAAGGAGAGAAAGGAGGATGACCTAATTAAATATATCCTATCTTGAGTTTTGCATTATAGGATAGGAATGCCAAAGAGGACTTATTAGGTCCTAACTAGATCCAATTAAAGAAAAGTGTAAGGGAGATATTAAAATGCATCCTAAATGCAAATTTAACATTAAATTGCATTAAATAGGCACTAAAAAACCATAAATTTAAGTTCTTCCAATTTAAGATAGCACATTCAAATACCACTTTAGCTGGATATGGAACTATGTAAATATGCATGCTAAATAAAGAGAAAATATTACTTAAATAAAAAGGATATGGCAAAGTCCACACCATTAAAATCCTACAAGAAAACATTAGTGCATGCACCTTATCAAATACATTTTAATTAATGAGAAATCCAAAATTACCTAGAGGTTACTAAGAATGATTATGCAAGGTTCATAGGTGCCCATATGCCCCCTATCTTGTCTTGCTCTTTTAGGGAAGGTGAAATAGCGTGATATAGCTATCCCTATGAATTGGATATGTATATTTATGAAAAGTACATTTAAAAATAATAAGGAAGTTATTAAAAATTCATTAAAATTCTCTTAAAGAGAGGTAACTAAATCAAGATTCCAACGCTTGTGATGGTGATAAAATTGGAGTTACGTAGGTCAAGTTATGATAAAAAGAATATATTCCTATTCTAAATGAAAAAAAAAAAAGGAGAAGCTGTAATTCTAATCCTATCATGTGATAACTAATGGGTGACTTCCATGGGTGTTGGACCCAATTCTGATAAATATCCGGTGACGTGGTCAACTTGTGTTGCATGTGCTATTCGCCAAATGACGATTGACCCATGAGACGGGATTACCAAAAGGCGAAGATTCACCACTAAAGTAATCTTTGTGATCAAGGTATTCCTTATAATAGCTTGTGGAACTTCTTTCTAGAAATGATTTGGGCTTGTGAGAGAAAACTTATTATCTTTATTGTCTTCTTCATCTATCTTTTGCAAATTTTGGAGCAAAGATGTATGGATCTTTTTTGGATCTAGTTTCTACCCACCATATAAACTCTTCAAGAAGCTAGTTTTTTTAGGATCAATAAAAATCTGATTTTGTTGAGAGATAGGTGGATGAGAAACATTTCCATTGTTATTAATTTCTGATTTAGATAAAAGGCATTTTTCAACAAGGCCCTCTTTATCTTTATATGTTGAACCTTTTGCTAAAATGTATTCCTCATCACTGTCAGTATCACTATCACTTTCAACTTTTCCCTTGTACCAAACCATGATTTTGAGTTGCCACCTTCAGATAGAGTCACCAATAATTAATCTTTAAAATAGAGTTTCCAACCTTCATTGAAGGGAAGGTACCTTTTTATCAACCATGTTACTAGTTATTGTTCACTTGATCTTGGATGTGACCAAGATTTTTCCTGTTTCTTCTTGGAATAACAACTATTCTTTCAATCACCACAGCGCTTTGACCAATAGGAGCTCTTCACAAGATTTCACCAAATTCTTCTTCTTTTTCTAGAATTTGATTCACCTAACATTATTGTTGAGTAGTTCGTCTATACCTCAAGGCTAGAGTGTTTAAATCTAAAATAATAGCTTCTTGTGTGTCCTAGAAGCCAATATTTGATTGTAGAACTAGAAACACATCCTCATGCGGCAATACTATCTTACTTCATTATAGGAAATTGAATAATCTTTCTTGTTTGAATCCCCAGTAGAGTCACCAAAAATCTGTTGGTAAATAGACTAGTCACTTAGAAAATACACGATTTAGCCTAATTGAGTGTGTGGAAAATTGATTTCTCCAACAGTTGGATAGGCCCTTGATATCTGGCCTTCCTGTACATTTAGAAGGGAAACTCCCTCGTAAGATAATTTTTTTGATTTTTCAATAAAGATGATTACAACTTAGAATAAAGAAAGGAAACTATTGATGATGAATGTACCACACGACTTCAATGTTTCCATAGAATTGATGTAGATTGCTAAAGGAAACCAACAAGAATTATGCTTGAAAGCTATCATAAACACAATGTTGATTCAATAATTCATGAGCACTTGCACAATACCATGAAAACACCCATTACAAAGAAAGAATCAATATTTCAAAGTTTCAAATATGTAGAATGAGAGAACACAAAGTGTACTTTCTTTATTTCTTAGCATTGAAGAACATAAGAAATGACTAATTACAAGAACAACAATTGTACGCACTTTCCAAAAATTTCCTTGCTATCAAAATACAAGTGTTCCCTATCTTCAAGTCCAAAAAGTCCCTTATTACATTGAGATTCTGAAATTTATAGCTATTCTAGCATACCCAATTTTTTGGGTTCGTAACCACTCAAAAACATAGAGTTTGGACTATCGCAAGATAGTTCATAACCAACACTAACTTTTACAAAGTGCAAGTTAAAATTTTAACCTATTAGTGACAATGTCACTTTCACAAAATAAAAACCCAAAAATGCAATTTATTGATAAGCATGTGTTCGGTCTTGTTGAGTATCGATGATTCAGCTTTGTTTGATTTCTCAAATCTCTTACTTTATCATGATGATGAAATGATAATTCACTAAATAATTGGATTACTAATCTCTCTGCCATAATATGTTCATCTTCACTTGTCACCAATCAACCTTTCAATGTATCGTGGACTAGAGCATGTTATGTCAAACAGTTTATTTACCCAGTAAATGCAAATTAGATTAAACCTTGCAGCAGACAGGTATTAGCAAGCTACATATTTTTATTTTCATGCTGAGAAGGAGACATGAGAAAGGAGGATAGTGGATATATTTGATAAATTTACTTCACATTTGAAGTTACACTGACTTTAGAGGTAGCTCCTTATCAATTCAATTTTGTGCATACCCTGCAATCATGTTATTTCTCTCTTTGTGAAGATGGCTTCCCAATGTATTATATCCAATATTAGTGATGCATTCTTTTTAATGGTAACCACATTGCATATACTAGTAAAGGAACTCCAAACTCTACACTGGGCATATTATCAAACAGATCACATTCCAACTAATGTTTTCATTCTAAGAGTTTACACTTGTGGCTTGTATTGGTTTGAAATAATAATGTCAATATTTCACATGCTTGACTATGTTTTATAGAACCGTTATAATATTGGGCTCGTGTACCTTGCTTTTCACATTTGCTATTGCATATTGGGAAGTTGTCTTGACTCTCACACTACTGCTACCAAATGGCTCATGCGTCTTATCTTGGCTCTCAAAGTTGTGGCTTTGTGAGGAGAGGATTTAACCAAACAATTTGTGTGAATTTTCTTGTGGCTTGATTTTCTCTTGTTACACTTATCAATTACATTTTTTGGAGAATTATTATCAAATAATTCATGTGCATCACCTATAACCTTCCTTGTGAATACCACTGATCTCTTTTGGAAGACACAAGCTAGAGAAGTGAAGATAATATTGCCAACATTATGCACTTTGCCCATGCTTTTGAATAGATCATGTATTTTGTCTATGCTCTGGATCTACCACTAGTTTGAATGTCACAGGTTGGAGGATGAGGGGAAACTAGTCGAATAGATTGTGTGCCTTGACAATGGTGATCAACTTATATGTGCGGCTAGAAGACTTGGATGTATGGCGAGTTGTTCATCCTTGAGTGCAACTAGTTGATAATCTCTATCATGGAAATTACGACTATAGGATTGTGCAAAAATAACATTTATTTGGCTATCTAATTCAATCAAGTATGTTGTGTTAATGGTATTATCAACAACTCTACTTCATGAATCTCTTGAAAACACTACTTATCAAAGCTTATTGGTTTGAGAAATCTTGTCAAAAAGGTGTAGCCTGTATATGGTATAAATGTACTTATTAACCATTTGCTTCTCCTGCACTGTGAATGACATTTCATTCTCTTGAAAATAGGAGTTTGGGTTGGTTTCTTGAAATCTCTAGATTAAGATTAGGGCAAAAAGTTAGAGTATGTAGAGAGAGAGGATTTTGAGTATGTGGAGAGAGGTATCCAAATCCGGACTTCTTTCTAGAAGTTTTAGTATGTAGAGGGAGGTAGTACGAGGAGAGAGAAGGTTTTAGTACATGGAGAGAGGTAGTACGAGGAGAGAGAAAAGTACAAGGAGAGAGAAGATTTTTTAAATAGGTGGGAATTAACCTCTCTCTCTCTCTCCAAAATTAATTTAATTAACTCTCCCTCTAAAATATCTGGGTAATAAATTCTTATGTCAAATATTGTTACTATAAAACATGTCATCTCTATTATTTTTACTTCTCTTTCTAACATCTTTTCATAATTTGATTTCATTAATTATTATAATATTCTTTCTTTAAAAACTGTATATGAAGACATTTTAAAAACTATTAATAATAAAAATTTAGAACATTAGTTTCAAAATCTAAACAAAACCTTTAATTATTCTTTTAAGTAATTTAAAAAAGTTATTTATTAAACCTTTCTTAGGAAGAAGCAAACTTTAAACTTCAAATCATTTTACTACGTCTAACTTAAGTTTTAAAATTTTCTATTTTGAATTAAGAAGTTTTAATTATATTTCATGAACAAGTATTTTTTTTAAGGTAAAAGAATATTAACCTTCTTTTTATTTTTTACCTTTTCATAATTTTATAAATTGTTAGTATTATTTATAATCTTTAAAAATTAAAAATATTAATTATTATTTTAAATTAAAAGGTTTTTTTCAAAAACTTTTTAAATTTTAATATTAAAATATTATATATAATTTTTTTTTCCACTTAAATAACCAATTACTTTATTATTATTTTAACATTTCAATCAACTCTTCAAATGTGCCACAATCAAATAAACTAGAAATAAAAGAGACTATTTGGAATTATCGAAGGTTTTTTTGGTATTTATTTCAGAATAATTTTCACCTGATTAATTGTTTAGGAAACAGAATATTGTTCAAAAAATTACATTTGGATTTTGTGTGTGCAAATGTTTGGACTTATATTAAAAAATTTGGGTGCCCTATTCTTTAAAAAAAAAAAATTCCTTGTGTGCAGATTTGTCTAGAATGTGCATGGTTTGAAATAGTTCTTCCATCTTTCTTGTTATACTTGATGTAGGCAGTTTGCTAAAAACTTAATTAATTTCTATAATTTCAACCATAACATGCAATTGTTTCTTAATAATTCAAATTTGTCTAAAGTTATATTATTTATATTTGATCTTTTATATTAAACAAATTATATGATTGGTTGAATCATTTTTTGCTTTATAGGAGCCCTTTTCCAAAGGATTTCCATATTGCATTTTTTTAGCCTAAATTTTTCGATAGTATTTATTTTTATAGGTTTTCATTATTGTTTATTTTACTATGAGATAAATTTTATAAGTTTCCTATCATGAGTATGATTTATTTTTAGTTTCATCTTTTATGAAAATCTATGCTTGATATCTCTAATGTTTTTAAGGAATTTTTTTTGTAAAAAATAAATAAATTGATGATAATTAGAATAATTTAAAAAGTATATATTTATAAATCTAAATTCAAGTACATTAATTATCTCAAAGCTTAACAAAACTATTTTAAATTACATGAGCAAATATTATACTTCAAAGAAAATTTTAATTTTAAAATTAAAATAAACAATTATTATCTCAAATTTTAACTACTAGCAAAGAAATAAATTAATCTTTGAATAAAAATTATTATTATGCTTATACATTTCTATTTGTATAACAATTTACTAAAACGACAAGTACACGCCACTACATGGCACTTATTCATTGTCCAATTCATAATTTCATCATAATATTCCTTGTTACCGTAATTTTCTTCCTTTTTGTTGCCATAAATGCCGCTAACAATTCTGCATGTAGGTAATACAATATTTTTTAGGCTCTCATTATTATTACTTCTTGTTGATAGTTGTTTTAAAACTAGTGATAGGTGTTGGGGATTGTAGAGTAGCTTTAAGATTATAGAACTAGTTGTATAAAATTTACAATTTATTTAATGTGATAAGAATATTTCTAAGTTCCTCTAATTTACTCTATTTTGGTTCTCTCGGTGTTTCTCTTTTCCTAGTTTTAAATTATGTCAATTACATCAAGAAGGAGACAGGGAAAGAAGAAAGAAATGACATTTAAAAAAAAACCAAACATAAACAAAATACAATAAAATAATTATTTTAATTGTTAAATAAATTAAGTAGTTTAATATACCTCAAGATATGCCCATGTTAATTGTTATTACTAGGTACATAGATGGTACATAATTCCTTAAGTTTGTCTTAAAAAATAAATAGTGAAAGTTTGAATATTGTGGAAACTCTAGTAAAATGTATTAGTAGTTGTTAAAGAAAACTTTTCCTACTCTAGTACACCAAATTTGAATGACTTTTTTAGTTGTCTCAATATTTAAGTACTTATAGATTGCATTTTACCTTCTATGTAGTAAAAACAAAAAAAAAGATATTTTATGCATAAGGCTCAAAAATTGGTCTCAAAGTTTCAATCAAAACCCACTTAAAAATGCTAAAAATTTATAAATTACAACCACTTCAACAATTGCCAATTATTATGTACAAATATCCCAATAGTTAATGCCATGAGATTTCGACAATCCATGTAGTTTAGTTTCTTGTATTTCTGAATTTGATTGTGTGTAAAATTGGAACAAAATAAAAGCATTTAAATTTGAGCATCATCTTATCTCGATGATTGATTATTTGGCACAACAACACATTTACTCTAAGGGCCCGTTTGGTTGCTAGCATAGAAATTGAAAATTAGAATAGAAAAATGAAATGGAAATGGAAATAGAGAATGGGAATAGAAAAGGGCAATTCCAATCTTGTTTGGTTCACTTGGAATTTGATTGAGAATATGTTAATTCATTGTTTGGTTGTACAAAAATGGAATAGGAATAAGGTTAAGCTTTGCATTTTAAAAAATATTTCACATATTTTTTTAATTTTTAATTTATTATTTTTTGGTTAATTTTTTCAATAATGGGAAAAAGGTTAATTTATTTTCACTTTTTCTTTATTTATTTCATTTTTTAACAAATAGATATAACAAAAAAAATTATTTAAAAAATTATAGGAATGGTCTATTCTAGGAATAGGAATAGGAATGGTCTATTCTAGCAGACATATGCTCATTTTAGGGGGCAAAATTGGAATATGTCTTCCTATTCCCAATTCTGATTGAGTGTACCAAACAACAAATATAAAACATATTCTAATTTTCTCTTCCTATTCCAGTCCTATTCCAGCAACCAAACGGGCCCTAAGGGCATGTTTGGTTGTTGGAATACATTCAAAATAGGAATTAAAAATTAGAATTTATTTTATATTCTTTGTTTGGTGCACCAAATCAAAATTGGGAATAGGAATGTGTATTCCTATTTTGGCCCCAAAATGAGCATATGTCCATTCCCAAGAAAACTTGTTATTGAAATAACTATTCCCATTCCTATTTTGACTTTTCCTTATTTGATCAAAATTTGAAATCCGCTAAAATTTTTTATCCCTGTGAAAGTTAAAATGGTGAATGTCATTGTCGCCTTTAGGCCTATACAAATGCAACAAAACTTTATTGTGAAGGGGCACTTTCCAAATTTGTTAATCATTGTATCCCACATTGAAATCATTCAAGACTATTATACCTTTGCATGGGATGGATGATAAAGTTTGAATGGTTGATTGATAGTTCATACGCACCACCAATTGGGTTGCGATTGGTCTCCTCTTTCTCTTTACAATTGTTATGGGCTCTTGGTTGGATTGAGGTGTGCACAATGATGCTGACTTAATAATTTAGGTCTAACAATATCATAGGAAGCAAAGGTACAAGCAATTTCAGATGTAGTTAAACTAATGGTATTATAGCCAACGTATCTCATTGTTTTGAATACAATCCTAGGTTGAGATACAAAAGCTATTTAACCTTGAATAGATCAGTGTAGAGTCAATTTTTGGTAATCTCAAGAAAGCCATTTTCAAATTTCCACAAAAGCAGATTAGTTTGAATAATCTTCTGCTTGAATTTTATTCAAAAAAATGTTTTCCAACTCCAATTTCTATTTTTTCTAACAATACAAATAGAATAAATTTCTATTATGAAATAAAAATTCTAAGATAGCGATTCCCACTTGTCAGTTCCTATCCCTGAAACCAAACAAGCCCTAATGGTTTAGATTGAAATATTGTAGTTCTTAAGTGTGTAGAGAAAATTCTAGAAGGAGGTCAAGATCAACCAAATATCCATGATAGCCTTGGTAGTTAAACAACATTGTTTTTCAATGATTGTTTAAAGATCACAACTAAGTGTAAAGAAGAGTTGTTGTAGGATGTTTGTCTCACCTAAAAAAATGAGTTATGTGCCATTTTTTGATGTGCAACCATGTAACACCTAGAAATATAATGTTAATACTCATTCCCTACTATAGATTGGCCCTTTTGACATTATGGTGGTATATCTATCTCTTAAGAACTTTTCGATTAATCTGACTTGCAATGCACATGAAGAAGGGTATTTACGGAAGGTTTGACTACCCTTTTTTAAACTCATATGTTAAATCACCTATAATGGTGGGCATCTCTAGTGATAGGGGGATAGGAAAGTCCAGCTTAATGTTACATGTGCCTTTTAAATCTTGTGCTCTAATTTTACATGTTTTTCAAACATGAAATATTGATGAATATCATGAATCATTGACAACTTTGACGATGACAAACTAAAATGATTTTTCTTCGAGTGGAAGCTCAACATTATATTTATATTTATATTTTTTCTTTATATGATTTTTAACATTTAATATGCATGTTTGATGCATGAATTAGTTAACAATTTTTTGAACTCTCTTGTACAATATAAAATTGCATATAGCTTCCCCCTTTTTTACAATATATAATAACTAGCTTATATATACGCATATATAATACATCGAGAGTAATCATTCTCAAGGTGCCTATTTTCATCAATCCCAACTAAGAAAAATAACATTGGGATTAAATGAAAATATTAGAGTTAGGAGTAGAGTTATGGAAAGGGTTACAATTAGACATAGTATTAGAAATATGATTACCATTACAATTAGACTTAGGTTTATAGATTGGGATAGAGTTACAGTTATGATAAGAGTGGGGTATACAATAAGTTAATTGTTATGGTGATAAGTGGGATTTCAATTAGAGTTAGGTTTTTTCTTAGGGTTCAAAGTAGGGTTATAGAAAGGGTTACAATTAGAGCCAACATTATGAATATGGTTAGGTTTATGATAAAGATGAGTGTTTAGATTAGGATTATAGTTAGGCTTATGATTAATATTTAGACGCAATAGTAAAATTATGCTTAGGAATTTTGATTGAGGAAATGGTTGCATTTAGAAGTATGGTTAGGGTTAGGGTAAGACTTATGATCAAAAGTATGGTTCGGGATAGGATTAGGATCATACATAGAATAAGTGAAGGGATAAACATAGGATTAGGATTACGAGCAAGATTTCTCATTAAGTTAGGGTTAGATATAGAGTTATAGTTAGTGACACACAATTGATAGGGAAAATATTAGAATTACACTTAGGAGTAGACTTAGGGTAAGGTTTTTGCACTTAAGTAAAGGGTTAGGCATAAGATTAGGTTAGGACCAAGATATATTGATTGAGAGAGAGAGATTTTTAGGGATGTTACTACTATTATGGTTAACATTAGTGCTATTACTACAGTTTAGGTTATTGTTAAGGTAATTGTCAGGTTAATTTTTTATATGAGTTAACTCTATTATAACACATATAATTAGTGCCATTGTGAAACCTACATTTTTTTTAATGAACTCCCTCCCTCTCTCTACCATCACTTTCTACTCTCTCTATATATTCCATGTAATCTCTCTCTCTCTCTCCATCCTATAATTTCTCTCCCTACCTCCCTTCGCTCTAGATACACCACCAAATCTCTCTCTCTCTCTCTCTCTCTCTCTCTCTCTCTCTCTCTCTCTCTCTCTCTCTCTCTCTCTCTCTAATCTTAAGATATGACCCATAATCTCCCTCTCTCCTTCCTTGCCCTCTAGAAACACCACCTAATCTATTTCTCCAAATATACCCCCTATTCTCTCTCTTGTTGGAAACTAAAATTGGAAAAAAAATTATGTTGTCATTGATGTCAAACCTTATTGATAAGATATTTTTCTATCTAATTAGAGTGCCATATCTAGATGATTGATGAAGAAGATTTGAGAAGTTTGACATAACAAAAGCACCTAGAGGAAAGGTTGAGTTATGAGATGAAACAACAATGGGCACTTGATTAGTTAGACTTTGATAAGATAAATTGATTGTTTAATCATGCTAAAAGTGAATAATACAATTATACTAAAGTCTTGAAGAACTGATCGAAGAATTACCAAATACATAGGCTTGCCCAAGCAAAAGATCCAAAGGTTAAGAAACTTGAATTATATGTCAATTGATGTTAGTGTCATAAAGTGCTAGTATATGCTAAGAAGAAGTAGTGTTGACCAAGCATTAGTATATGTGTTGAACAAAAAGTTAGTTGTGATCGAGTAACCTAATGATGATAGAGTGTCATAATATAGTGTTGGTCGAGAGACAATATTTTGATAGTTTATGAAGAAATCATAATTTTTGTCCAACACAGTTAATTTATTGGAATATGTAAAGTGTGTTGAAGATAATAATGGATGAACTAGAATATTTAATGCAAGGAAAGGGTTAGGTAAGAGATCAATGGAGCAATTTGAAAGAGAAGTTTCTAGAAAAGAAGAGGATGAAAAAGAAGGTGGCCAATTTCATTGTATGTGTTGAATATGATCAAAATCCTAAGATCTATGGTGATGTTTAAGTAGAAAAAGATCAAAATTACCTATTTAAGGAGGTATAAGGGCTAACCTAATAAGGTTGGAGCAATTTTTGATGCTATTGATTGGAAAGCATAAGCAAGAGGCTGTTAGAAATGGAAAAAGAAATCTGTAAATAAGCAATACCAGGAAATAATCTAAGTGAGTAAATGCATGAAAATATATTACCATAAAATAGGAGAGAGAAAGCTTCAAGCTCCAACACCATGAGACAAGATATTTGGAAAGGGGAAAGCAAAGAAAACCCCTTGTGACATTATGAATGAGGCATGAAAAGCCTAAGAAGAAAAAGAGAGAGAGCAAGAGAGCAATGGCTCATACAATATTTGAGAAGAGGAAGAAACCTCATTGTTAAATGAGAGAGGAGGGTCATCTCTTAAATAGAGACGAGAGAGAGGAGTTAGAATGTAACTCCCATGTCTATGAATGCCACCATTCATAAGTGTGTGAGGCCAAGTGTGAGATTCCTCTTAAGGAGGAATAATCTAAATTAGAAATTACAATATATATTTGTCTTCACATATTCCACTAGAGGACAAAATAAGATGTAGTGGAAAAAGGACAAAAAAGAAATATATTAGGATACCTTGGCTTATATCCTAATATATTATAACAATAAAGAAAGGAGTTCTAACCTTGGTTTATAAACACACCAAGGAAAGATTACAACTTCTAACAGAGGCTAAGAAGAGTTTTGAAGAGGGGAAGAGTGATTGCTTGAAAGGTTTTCAAGCGAATTAGAGACAAAGATGGCAATGAAGGCTAGTCAATGGATCAACATGTGAGCCAAACTATGATCTGTATTTGCAAAGTAAGTTGTATTAGATAGATCAAGACCTAATATTACTTTATAACCATTGTATCAGTATTGAAATCCTTTAATCAAGGTTAATCTAATAGTCATATATAAATATTTTAATCGAGGTGGCATTCTAATAGAATGTTCTAAAGTCCTCTAAAAAGACCACTCCTAATAGGGTGACCTTTAATAAGGTGACATTTAACAATGTGTTTTGTAACATTTAACAGGGTTGGCTCCTAATAGAGCTCACTTCAGAAGAGTGAAAGATTTGTGACATTTTACTAGTGATTTTTCCCAATTTGGGTTTTCATGTTAAATTCTAGTGTCAACTTGTGTGGATGTTATTTTTGATGATCTACTATTAATGTTTTTACATTATGCAAGCCTTTTATTATTAGGATAGTAGACTACTAGTTGATGTTATTGGTAATATTCTATAGAGGCCAAGATAATCAATGCTTAGATCTAAAGTAGTTGAAGTGTTTATTTGTTCAATTGGCACATATGGACCTTGGATAACTGATTCACCCCCCCCCCCCTGCCCCCCCTCTCATCTATTCTAAAAATTCTAAAATTTTGTATTGGAGCTTTGGTTCTTGTAGAGAAACATTTAAAGATACTTGAAGCTAAAGATCAAGATATACAGAAACGAGGTGTCAAGGTTGAACAAAGAGAAATTCCCTATATGGAAGAGCTTGACGAGGCTACATTTGGAAAGAATTAGAGATGGTGAAATAAATTTTGTGGACACTTCATATGTGGAGATAACAATTCTTCCTCTAGTAGCCTAGCTGCTGAAAGAGAAGCAAGAACACAACCAAGCTATGTTAGAGATCGCATCATCCCTAAGCTACACTAAGTTTGATGACATAAAAGACTGCAAAATTGCTAAGGAAATGTGGGATACATTGCAAACCATCTATGGAGGAGACAAAAATGTCTTGAGGGAAAAATCATAAAGCTTGAGAGGTAATTTTGATGAAATGAGAATGATGGAAGGTGAGAATATTGTCTAGTATTGTGGAACAATCAAAGAGGTTGTTATTTCCATAAGAGGAGAAAATGGAAAGATTGATGATGAGATTGTGATCAATAAGGTACTAAGAACTCTACTTCTTATTTATGCTATTAGGGTTTTTGAAATAAAATAATTGAGATGTACCTCTAGTAATAACCTAACTTAAGAAAGTATGATTAGTAGGCTTACTTCTTTTAAAATATCAAATTTTGATAATTTCACTCCTACCACCATTGAATCTGCTTTTAAATCATAATTAGTTCTTAGTAAGAAAGGAAAAGGAAAATATGTGAAAAGTGATAGTGATTTTTTTGATGATGAACTTGATGAGCTTGAAGCATTGATGGCTAAAATACTTCCAAGAGGCAGAGGAAAATACAAAGGTAAACTTCCTATAATCTATTTTTCATGCAATAGAGTTGGTCATGTTGCTGCAAGATGTCTTGACAAAGAAGACGAGGATGAAATAAGGGAAAACAAGTACAAAGGAAAAAGAGATGATCAAGAAAAAAAAATAAACAAGGACTATAAAGACAAACATAGTAAATTTTGTTACATTTGTAAAGAAGAAACATATAATGAATCTAATAGCAATGATGAAGAAGTTGTCTATGTTGCTATGAAAGAATATTTTGATGAAGATGAGAAAACTACATTAATCTCATATGTGAGTAAAGGAGATAGATGGATAATTGATAGTGGTCATTCACATCACATGACTGGTGATAAAAGTAAATTTGAAACCATGGGACCATACAAAGGTAGTTGTGTTAAGTTTGGTAATGATGTGCCATGTCTTGTTAAAGGTAAAGGATCAATACAATTAGCTGATAAGATCAATTGTGACAATGTTTATTGGGTTGAAGGACTTAACTATAATTTTTTGATTGTTTTGTAGTTGTAAAAATCATGATACGAAGTTAAATTCCATCACAAGAAGGCCAAGATATTTAATGTTGATTGTGAAATGATTGGAAGTAGTGATCAAAGGTAACTTGTTCTATCTATATTTATCTAATGAGACATGTTTGTTTGCACAACATGAAGACATATGGTTATGTCCTAAAAGGTTATTTCATGTGAACTTTGACAATTTGTTAAGAATTAGTAAGATGAAAGGAGTAAGAAGTTTACCAAAACTTAAGAAACCTGATAATGTTATGTGTAACAATGTTAATTGGGAAAAATGACAACGTCTAGTTTCAAGAGCAAGACATACTTATCTAATGACATTTTGGAATCAGTTCATACTAATCTTTGTGGACCTATTGGAGTTCAAAGCTATTGTGGAGAAAAATATTTTATTCTATTTTTTGATGGCTATTCTAGAATGATGACTGTATTGTTGCTTAAAGAAAAATCCAATGTTTTTCTATTGTTTAAGTGGTATTTGGCCAGAGTTGAAAAGGAAACATGTAAGAGTTTGAAGTACTTGAGATTTGATAGAGGTGGAGAATTCATCTCTAATGAATTTAATATTTTCTTCAATGATAGAGGAATCAAAAGGAAGATGTCAGCACCTAGGACCCCTCCCCAAAATGGAATAGCTGAAAGGAGAAATATGTCAATCATGGACTGTGCTAGAACACTGACGATAGAGAAGAATGTGTCACAAAAATATTGGAGAGAAGTTGTAAGTACAACAATTTACACTTTGAACGGAGTGCAAGTCAAGAAAGATACCCTTTGAATTGTGGTATGGATATACACCTAATGTGAAGTATTTTAAAGTTTTTAGAAGAAAATGTTATATAGTAAGGGATAATAGAAATAGAAAACTTGATGCTAAGAGTGATGAAGGAATATTCCTAGGATATCACAAAGAGTAAAGCTTATAAGTGTTTGAATTCTAACACTAAGAAAGTTGTGGAAAGTGCAAATGTGAAAGTTGATGAATATGTAGAAAATAATGAATTTGAATGCAATACATAATCTGAAGATTATAATACATTCAAATATGTGAATGAAGGTGCTCCCTGCACCCAACCTAAGCAAGAGAACAAAGTTGTCAATTACCAATAAAATGTGAATGTCGAGTTGCAACATGTTGTCAAGTAGCAAACTGCAGGTGCCAAGCAACAACATAATGATACTGAGGTACATGGAAAAGAAGTCAAACATCGAGAAGACAATGTCGAGCAACCAAAACTTGAAAAATGAATTGAAATTGTTTTTTAAGTTGAATCTATAGAAGAAGAGAGAAGGAAAGAACCTGTAATAGCAAAGTATGTGAGAAGACACAATGCACCTGAGAAACTGGTAATAAAGAATCTAGAGTTATGACAAGGAAAAGAATTAGAAGTGGAACATGTTAACTTTGTGAGTTTGAAACTAAATCAATGAAAGATGCTATGGAGACTGAGGACTAGATTCAAGTAATGAATGAAGAAATTGAACAAATAGAGAAGAACGAAACCTGGATGCTAGTACCTAGACCTTAGGACAAAAATCTTATTGGAACAAAGTGATTATTCAGGAACAAGATAAATGAAAAAGGTGAAATCACAAGGAAAAAGGCTAGACTAGTATGCACATGATATGCACAAGAAGAAGGAATTGATTATGGGGAAATATTTGCCCCAGTTGCAAGATTAGGAGTTAGAACACTACTTGCATATTCTTCTTATAAAGGATTTGAAGTGTACCAAATGGATGTCAAATCTGCATTTCTAAATGGAATATTGGAAGAAGAAGCTTACATTGGACAACTAGAAGGATTTGTTGACCCCAGAAAGAAAAATAAGGTATGTGAATTGCACAAGGCTCTATATGGTTTGAAACAAGCCCCTAGAGCATGGTATGAGAGATTACACAATTACTTGGTGAAGATTGGATTTGCTAGAGCTAATGATAACCATAATCTATACTTGAAGACTAGTAGTAATAATGAGATATTGTTATATGAAATATTTATTGATGATAACATATTTGGAGGAAAGGAAGCATTATGCAAATAATTTGCAGATGAGATGAAGAAAGAACTTGAAATGTGCATGTTTGGTGGGATCAAATTCTTCATTGCTTTACAAGTCTATCAAATGGAGCAAGGTATCTTCCTTAATCAATCAAAATATATCAAGGAGATAATGATTTTTTTTTGAATGGAAGATTCAAGACTAGTTAGTACACTCATGGCTACAGGACAAGCTATCTAAGAATGATGATTCTACTGATGTCAACTAGACATTGTATAGATAGGGAAACTACAATATGGTGTTCACAATAGACTTGATATTGCATTAGAAGTTGGGATTGTTGCAAGATTTTTTGCAAGTCTTAAGGAGAATTACATGATGGAAATAAAAAGGATATTGAGATATCTAAAAGGAACAAAAGACTATGACTTGTATTACAAGAAGAAATGACAAGTTTGATATGAAAGTGTTCACTGATTTAGATTGGGCAGTAAATGTTGATGACATAAAGAGTATGAGTGTAGGATATTTATTTCTAGGAAAGAGACGTGTTTCATGGACAAAGAAAAGGCATAACTATATTTCAACAACCAAAGTTGAATATGTAGCTATATCAATGAATTGTTCAAATATCATGTGGATCAAGAAATTGTCGAAAGGGCTGAAGGAAGAGATCATTGATCCTATTATTATCTATTGTGACAACACTAGTGCTATAAACATATCAAAGAAGCTGCAGAGACACTGCAGGTTCTTGAGAAGGAGAATTAATTTTTAGTGTTCTCTTTTTGTTTCGTCTCCTTATAGGGTTGTAGGCTTTTTGTCTCCTAGCCACGGGCCTGTTGTTTTTTTTTGGAAATAAAAAGGATATTGAGATATCTAAAAGAAACAAAAGACTGACTTGTATTACAAGAAGAAATGACAAGTTTGATATAAAAATGTTCACTAATTTAGATTGGGTAGGAAATGTTGATGACATAAAGAGTATGAGTGGAGGTTATTTATTTCTAGGAAAGAGACTTGTTTCATGGAAAAATAAGACGCATAACTATATTTCAACAACTAAAGCTGAATATGTAGCTATAGCAGTGAATTGTTCAAATATCATGTGGATCAAGAAATTGTTGAAAGGGCTGAAGGAAGAGATTGTTGATCCTATTATTATCTATTGTGACAACACTAGTGCTATAAACATATCAAAGAATCTGCAGAGACCCTGCAGGTTCTTGATAAGGAGAATTAATTTTTAGTGTTCTCTTTTTGTTTCATCTCCTTATAGGATTGTAGGCTTGTTATCTCCTGGTCGCGGGCCTGTTATTTTTTTTTTGGCTTTTTTAAGCAGATGCATGGGTGCTAGACTTTATTTATTATGTATATTTATGATATGTTCTAAAAACTTTTGGATTTCAAGATCCTTGTAAAACCTATTTTACTTAATCAAAAACATATCAAAGAATCATTTGATGCACAAAAAGGCTAAGCATATTGCTATCAAGTATCATTACTTGAGAGAGTTAGTTCAAGACAAAGAAGTGAGACTCGAGTATGTAAAGACTAAGGAGAAAATAGATGATATTTTTACTAAGGCATTACTTAAGGATGCTCATGAACATCTAAGAGGAAAATTAGGGCTGATTCTCCTAGACAAGGCTACTTTTGCTAAGATGAAGCTTTGCATCAAATGGGTTGATCAGAATATCTAACAAGTTGATGTGGTCAATCCTACTGTAGGAGTTGGCTAAAGTTGTGAAGGAAGAAGAACATAACTCTATATTAGTCATAGACCTAATGAAAAAGGTGAATTTTGTACTAACACAAGGATATCTACATGTCAAAGATGTATGAGATAGATGCAGTGTCTTTGGCATTGTTGTCAAACAGGGAGATTGTAAGGCAGTTACCTATGATATAATAAGAAAGAGGGAGAATATGTTAGATAAAGAGAATGTATGTAAGAAAGATTATGAAGATGGAGTTATTTGAGAGATTCAATAAGAGATTTTGCAAAGAGGGAGAATGTATGCAACATGTTGCCAACAATATAGAATAAATTGATTGGTTTCATGATCTGATATGATAGAGGGAGCTTATGTGTTGCATATCAGTGATGGATGGATCAGAATAAAAATCAAACTAAAATAAAGAGATTGTTGGACACAGAGATGATAATCATAATGAGACTAAGAATATAAATGAAGATCTGATACTAAACATAGAGGGAAATTTCTTGAAGCAGTACATGTTTTGGATTGTATGGTAACTAAAGGTGTTGCTACCAATGCCAAAGAGGGAGACTATTGAAAACTATAATTGGAACAATTGTTATGTTGTCATTGATGTCAAACCTTATTGGTAAGAAAATTTTATATATGATTTGATTTTCATATCTAGATTCTTGATGAAGATTATTTGAGAAGTTGGACATAACAAAAGCACCTAGAGGAAAGGTTGAGTTATGAGAGGAAACAACAATGGGCACTTGATTAGTTAGACTTTGAAGAGATAAAGTGATTATTTAATCATGCTACAAGTGAAGATGATAGTTTTGCTGCAATCTTGAATAAGTGATCAAAGAATGACAAAATACATAGGCTTGACCAAGAAAAAGAGAAAAAGATTAAGGAACTTAAAGTATATGTTGAGTGATGCTAGTGTTGACTGAGCGTCGGTATATGCTAAGTAGAAGTAGTGTTGATCAAGCATTAGTATTGAATAATCAACAGTATTAGCCGAGCATCACTATATGTTCCAAACAAAGAATTTAGTAGCAACCAAGTAACCCAGTGATGATCAAGCATCAAAACACAATGTTGGTTGAGGGACATCATTTTGAGAGTTAATGAAGAAATCATGATTTCCAGTCAATACAATTAATTTCTTGGAATATGTAAAGTGTTTTGAAGATAAGGATGGATGACCTAGAACATTTAATGTAAGGAAGGTTAGGTAAGCAATCCATAGAGAAATTTGAAATAGAAGTTGCTAGAAAAGAAGATGATGAATAAGAAGGTGGACAGGTTCATTGTATATGTTGAATCTGATCGAAACCCTAAGATCTACAGTGATTTTTAAGTTGCAAAAGATCAAAATTACTTATTTAAGGAGGTATAAGGACTAACCTAACAAGGTTGGAGAAGTTGTTGATGCTATTGATTGGTGAAATTAAGTAGGAGGATGAGAAGAGTTGTGAAGAGGTGAAGAGTGATTTCTTGAAAGGTTGCCAAATGAATCAAAGATAGAGATGACAATGGAGTCCAGTCAGTGGATCAACATGTGAGCCAAACTATGATCTGTATTTACAAAGTGAGTTGTATTAGTTAGATCAAAACCTATTGTTACTTTCTAACCATTATATTAGTATTGAAATCCTTTAATCAAGTTTGACCTAACAATCATATATAAATCCTTTAATCAAGGTAGCATTCTAATGGAATTTTCTAAAGTCCTCTAACAAGGTCACTCTTAATATGATGATTAAATCCTTTAACAAGATCACATTTAATAGTGTGTTTTGTAACCTTTAATAGGGTTGGCTCCTAACAAAGCTCACTTCAAAAGAGTGAAATATTAGTGACATGTTACTAATGGATTTTCCCAAATTAAGTTTCCACGTTAATTCTGAGTGTCAATTTGAGTGGATTTTATTTATGACGATTTACTATAAATGGTTTTACATTTGGAAAGTATGTTATTATTAGGACAATGGAGTGCTAGTTGATGTTATTGATAATTTTCTATAGAGGTTGAGCTAATGGATGCTAAGATCTGAAGTATTTATTTGTTCAATTGGCACATCTAGACCTTGGATAACTAATTCACACCCCCCCCCCCTCCTCTTAGTTATTATAAACATTCTAACATCTTTATCCCTCTTTTCTCTCTAGAAAAACCCCCTAATCTATATCTCTCCCTTCCTTCTCTCTAGTCACACCCCCTAATATATGAAGATCTCCATGGTCTCTAGATATGCCCCCTAATTCTTTCTCTATTCCTCATTTCTTTCTTGATATACCCCCTATCTCTCTTCTCCCTACCTTCTCTCTAGTGATGCCCCTTAATATAAAAATGTATCCCTAATCTCTCTCTCTCTCTCTCTCTCTCTCTCTCTCTCTCTCTCTCTCTCTCTCTCTCTCTCTCTCTCTCTCTCTCTCTCTCTCTCTCTCTCTCTCAATACACCCCCTAATCTTTAGGGTCACTCTTAGGGGTTGGATTGCAATTTGGGTTAAGATTATAGATAGAGTTATGGTTTAGACTATGGTCAAGGTTTACGATCTCCTTAATCTCTAAATACACCCTCTCTCTCTAGATACACCCCATAATCTTTAGGGTCACTTTTAGGAGTCAAATTGGAGTTTGGGTCCAGGTTGTAAATAGAGTTATGGTTAGGGTTTAGGATTAGGTTTGAAATTATTATTACTGGAAAGATTTAATAATTTTTAGTGTTAGGTTACATTCAATAAGTTTGTTAGGATCCATGGTATTGTTATAGCTAAGGTTATTTTTATGATTATTTGTCTTATATGGTTAATGTTAGTTCTTTTATGCAGGTTAGTACTATTAGGAAACCTATGGTTAGTGTTAGTGTTATTGCTACGCTTAAGATTATTATTAGGGGAATTACAATGTTCTATCTGGGAAGTTTTCTCGAATTTGTGTTATTATTATGGTTAATGTTATTTTTATGGTTATAACTCCTATTATGGTTAATGCTAATGTTATTATTATACTTTAGGTTAGTCTTAGGGTAATTGTTAGGTTAACTTTTTATGTGGGTTAACTCTATTATAACACCTATGATTAGTGTTATTGTGACACCTTTGATTTTTTTTATAATGCACTCCCTCACTCCCTCCCACATCCCTTTCAATTATCTCTAGAGATTCCCCTAATAACTCTCTCTCTCATCTCTAGATATGCTCCATAATCTCCCTCCATCTCTTTCTACTCTCTCGATATACCCCCTAATATGTCTCTCTCTTTAGATATGCCCCCTAAGCTCTCTCTATCCCTCCTTTCTCTCTGCATACATCCCAAATCTCTCTCTCTCTCTCCCCCTTGCATCTCTCTAGTCATGCCCTCTAATCTATAAAAAAAAATTCTTGATTTCTAGATATACCCCCAATATATCTCTTATGCAGGAGCATCCTGGGCTTGCTTGCAATCCTGCATGTTGGAGGGATTTTGGCTATGAGTTGTGGACTCGGTCACCAAAGGAGTGGTGCTTGATTTCTATTGGATGTTGTGTTGGCCGAGGTGCTCAATCATTAAAGGGGCTCGATCGTTATTGGAGCTTGACATCTTCTATTGCTTGACCCTTGTTGTGCTTGACATGTGTTGGTTTCTCAACAATGCTTGGGAGTTTTCAAACACTCGGTAGTGTGTTGCTGCCGACTAGAATTCTTATCAATTTTCTTAATCAATTTGGTGCATTTAATGCATGTAGCATGTGGTCATTGACGTTGATCAATCTGGGAGTTTGTGTATACCTATTTGGGTCTTGGTTGTCTCTTCTATGTGCATTTGATTTGTGTTGTAAGCCTTTTAAGGAATTTTCTATTTAATATATGTTGGAGGCCGACTTGTGGCTCAACATATATCTAATGTAAGGGATGTAATTTAATTTGTAATGAACTAGGCCAATTTGTGGCTCAGTTGGGTATATGTAGGGGGTCTTGAAGAGTCTTTAGGAATTCATTCATTCAAAGGAGTGAGTCAAGTTGTATATCATCTAGCTTGGAGAAGAAGATGAAGTGGAGGAGAAAAATTTGAAGAGCTAATAGTTGTGGATTGGAAATCTAGGAGATTGATTGGTGGGCTTGCAAGCACAAGTTAAGATTTCCTTGGAGGTTTCTACCAGAGTGTGGATCTAGACTAGTTAGGATTATTGTTTGGATTAGATCTTGAGGTATGTTGCAGAATTGTTATTATAATTTTTGTTGTGTTTGGTCGTAACTAGGAATGCCTTACAACGTAGCATATTGCATGTAAATAATTATTTTATGAATAAAGAGTTGTGATTTGGTATCAAATCTTGCATTTTTGTTGTGTTTCCACTATGTGGTTATTTGATGGGGGGCTAGTACATCTCCTTCAGGAATTCTCCTACCTTGCACTCCATCGGGTGGTATCAAAGTGAAGGTTTTCATGAGTGTGTAGATAGATCGCCAAATTTGAGGCAGTTTGCACCATGACTTGGGTGAAGACTGGAAGAGAAGATTGATCTAGTGGATTTGATTGATCTTCTAGATTTGTGGTTCTATTTCTTTAGGTTTGTGAACATCTTGGAAGATGCTTCCATGAAGATTGGACCCTAGGAAAATTGATGATCTTAGTGATGATGTGGAAGAAAGGATCTCAAAGAAGGTTAAAGTAGGTTTTAAATCTAAGATAGAAGATGTTAAAGCCAGTTTCAAATCTAAGATGGTGTTGATGAAGAGTGACATGATTGCTGAAATTTTGAGTGCTTAAGGTGGTGTACCTAGGCATGTGGGTCCTAAAGATGGTTATGAGGAAGTTGCTAAAGACTTTGAAATTGCTAGATTAATTGGTGAGGACAAAACTAATCACGTGGAGAGACCTATTGGAACTAGGATTGGTCATTTTTCTAGGCTTGGATCTCACTTGAAGTTTAAGCATAAGATGGAAGTTTCTAATTTCTCAAGTACTTTGACTCCTAAAGAATCAATTGATTGGATTGGTGAATTGGAAGACTACTTTGAGCTTGAGGATATTGGAGATCCACTCAGAGTGAGGTTGACACGAGCTAAGTTGAAAGGACATGCCTCTCTTTAGTGGAAAGAACTCCAAAGAGATATAGAAGAAGAAGGTGAAGTGAAGATCACTAGATGGAGGTTGATGGTAACTAAGTTATAGGCTAAGTTCATTCATGTTGATTATGAACTTGACTTGTTCAAAAGGTTGCAGAATCTGAAGCAAAAGGATATGACTATGAAAGATTATACCGAGGAGTTCTACAGGTTGACTATTCAATCTAGGCATGGAGAATTGTCAAAGGAGAAGGTAGCTCAATAAATTAATGGTTTGAGATTCAATATCCAAGATTAGGATGGCATGTTGAAGATTGATTTGGTTGTAGATGCTTACTAGTATACCCTGAAGGTAGAAGATAAGTTGAAGAGGAAAAATCAAGGTAATGCTAGAGGGAAGGAGAAGTAGGATAGCTCGACAAAGGCTAAACTAAGTGATGAACATGTACCAAAACCCATTGAATAGAAGAGGAGGACAGGTGGAGGTGAGTTTAGAGGTACTTGCTACAAATGTGGTGAAGTAGAGCATAGATGTTTTAAATGTCCTCATGCTAGGAGAATTGTTGTTGTGAATGAGGTTGAAGTCCAAGACAACCAACCTAATCAAGGAGAAAGTTTGCTAGCTCAGTGAGTACTGATTGGTCAGAGGATAATAAAATCTTGTCAGAGGACTAATTTTTTCAAGACTTGTTGTAAGCCTGGTGGTAAAGTTTGCATGGTGATTTTGGATGGTGGTAGTACTGATAACATTTTGCTAAGGAGATGGTTCAGAAACTTGATTTGAAGAGAATGAGATGTCCTTATCCTTATAGGATTGGTTGGTTTCAATGTGAGCATGCTTTAGAAGTGAGGGAGCAATGCCTTGTTGATTTCCAGATTGGGCAGTATAAGGATCAAGTGTTGTATGATATTGTGTACATGAACAATTGTCATGTGTTTCTTGGTAGACCTTGGTAGTACGATTGTAGGGTTGTGCATGATTGTGTCAAGAATGTGTTTACTATTGTGAAAGGTGGCATGAAGCATCCCTAATTCCTTTCCAGAATGAAGAGCTCAGTAGGAGGAACCTGAGTATTAGTAGCTTAGTTGAGTTGCAAAATTATGAGAAGGTTAGAGATCAATATGGAAAGCAGACCTATGGAACTCCAAGGATGGATGTGAAGAAGCAAAAGAAGAACAAGGGAAAGAGTGTACAAGTTGAGGACTTAGAGGTCATGTATGTGAAGAACCAGTTTGGGATTTATGTGTTGAATCCCAAAAGATGTTCTTTCATCTATTGAGAACATATTTTTGAACTTGGGGTGTTTGATGCAAGAGCATCCTAGGCTTTCTTTCAATCCTACATGTTGGAGAGATTTTGGCCAGGAGTTATGGAATCGATCACCAAAGGAGTGGTGCTCTGTCATTATTATATGTGGTGTTGGATGAGGTACTCAGTCATTGAAGGGGCTTGGTCATTTTTGGAGCTTGACATCATTTGTTGATCCACACTTGTTTTTCTTGACATGTATTGTTTGCTCGACATGTGTTGGTTGCTTGACAATGCTTGGGAGTTTTTTGACACTCAATAGTGTGTCGATGCCAACTAGAATTCTTGCAGATTTTCTTGATCAGTTTGGTGCATTTAATGCATTAGCATGTGATTATGATGTGGATCAATCTGGGAGTTTTTGTGGACCTATTTGGTCTTGGTTGTCTATCCTATGTGCATTTGATTTGTGTTGTAAGTCTTTTAAGGCATTTGGTATTTAATATATGTTGGAGGCTGACTTGTGGCTCAACATATATTTAATGTAAGGGATTTAATTTAATTTGTAATGAACTAGGCTTACTTGTGGTTTAGTTGGGTATAAGAAGGGAGTCTTTTGGAGTCTTTAGGAATTCATTCAGTTAGAGGAGTGAGTGAGATTGTAGATCATCTAGCTTGGAAAAGAGGATGAAGTGGAGGAGTGAACTTTGAAGGGCTAGTAGTTGTGGCTTGGAAAACTAGGAGATTTCTTGGTGGGCTTGCGAGCACAAGTTAAGACTTCCTTGGAGGTTTCTCTCAAAGTGTGGATCTAGACTAACTTGGAGTAGTGTTTGGATTAGATTTCAAGGGATCTTGTAGAACTATTATTTTAATTGCAATTGTATTTGGTTGTAATTGAGAAGGCCTTATAGCTTGACATATTGCATGCAAACAATTATTTTATGAATAAAGAGTTGTGATTTTGTATCAGATCTTGCATTGTTGTTGGGTTTCCATTGTGTGGTTATTTGTTGGGGGGCTAGGACATCTCCTTTGGGGATTCTCCTTTCTTGCACTCCACCAATCTCCCTCTAGATACACCCCTCAATCTCTCTCTCTCTCTCTCTCTCTCTCTCTCTCTCTCTCTCTCTCTCTCTCTCACACACACACACACACACACACACACACACACACACACACACACACACACACACACACATACACACACACAAAATATATGCCCCATAATTTTCCTTGCTCCCTACTCTCTAGATACACCCCCTAATCTCTCTCTAGATATGCCCACTAATTTCTCTCTATTCCTCCTTCATCTCTAAATACATCCCATAATTTATCTATCTCTCCCTCACTTGTCTCTAGTGACACTCCCTTTAATATATAAATATCTCTATAATCTCTAGATACACCCCCAATATCTCTCCCTCCCTCCCTTCTCTCTAGATACACCCCCTAATATTTAGGATCACTCTTATGGGTTGGATTTGAGTTTGGGTCAAGCTTATAAATAGAGTTATGGTTAGGACTATGGTTAGGATTAAGGATTAGGATTTATATTTTTATTACTAGTAAGATTTAATAATTGTTAGGGCTATGTTTTGGAGTATCACTAATGTGAGTATTAGGATTAAGATTTTGGGTCTAAGTTACAATTTACATCATGCTTATGGTCTAAGCTACTAATAATTAAAATATTTTCTTATGGTCTTAATAAAAATAAACCCTATTAAAATCCCTAATCAAACCCTAATTCTAATTATATCCTAACTCCAACTTAATTTGAAGCTTGACTAATTTAAAACCTATCCATTGATTCAATTCTAACTATAAACATCTTGTACTTAAAAAATTAAACCCTAAACCTAATAATAAATAAACTCTATCGATAATCATTATCGTATTCAAACCTTAATTTTATTTTTTGGGAACTCTAATATTAACTTTTAATAAACTATTACCTAATTTCAACACTAACCTTAAAGCTAACCCTAACACTAAGCTTACTTAAAGACTAATCAATCAAACTATCACCATTTCCTAACTCAAATATTTTATTTATTTTAAGATACTTATCTATTTATTATTCTCAACAATCACTTATGTCTAGATTCTAAACATTTATACTTTATATATTTTAAAATGAAAATGAAAAAGACTATTCATTAAAAAATGATTAATGATTTTTTTTAAAGCATCAATTTGCTTAATTGTAAATAGTATTCCCCTTATTGTATTATTATTAGTCCTTACCTTACAAGGTAGGGAACTAATGTTTTCACATGCCTTTCTCAATTAAATTTTACAATTTAAAAATCTGTATCCTAAGCTTTTAACAAAGGATATTGCTATTTTATTTTAAAATTAATTTATAAGTAGTAATTCCCATTTTTTGATTGGCTACTTACAATTTTCCTACAGAGTTTATCTTTCTTTAAACTCATAAAATAGATTTAAAATAATAAAGATTAAGATAAGTATCAATTAATTACATTAAGGGCCCATTTGGTTCGTGGAATTGTAGAAATCAGGATTTCTACAAATCTTGGTTTTTCCAAGTCAAAGTTTTGCAAATATTCATTCCTATTTTTGGGATTTTACTTGAACTTTTTGTTTCACTTGGAAGATGTGTGTGAAGACACATTTTTATGTGTAAACTTGGAGTTGAAGATAGACTTCAAAAAGTAGTCCAATCTATTGTTTTTACACTACTCAAAAAACATAACCAAGTTTTGATTTTCAATTCCTACATGCTAGTAGGAAGCCGAAAAATCTGGTTTTGAGACAAAATTGGAAGTCACGACTTCCAATTCTAATTTTCCAAATTTGAAAAAAACACAAAAAATTTCAAATCTGGATTATGAAAAAGCCAATTCCTGTCATCTTCCACGAGGGGTGGTCCTTGAACCCCTCGTGGCAACCTTTGCTTCGTTCGCTCGATTGCCGGCAACAGCATGGATAGCCCCCTCCCCTATCTGTGGTTTGGTGTCCTTGTTCGTTGGCTCTTCTTTGTCTTGTTTTTTCTTTGTTTTTTCTTCTTCCTTTCTGTCCTCTTCTTTTCTGTCTCTTGGTTGTTTTCTTTTCGCGTGCGGCTTGCTTTTCTTTATGTTTTTGGTCTTCTAATTTTATTATTTTTTCTAAGTTTTTTAATTTTATTAATTTATTCATTAATTATTTTTAATATTTTGTATTTTTATTGTTTTTATGTTCTTTTTTGCTTTCATTTATTTTGTCTCGTGTTTCGAGTTGGTCTCGTGTTCTTTTGCGATCTCTCCTTTATATATATATATATACATTTGGTTCTTTTATTTTTATTTTTAAATTGATTTAATTTATTTTTCAATTATTTATGTTTATTTTTAATTTTTTAATTCTCTCTTAAAAAATTATTACTATATATTCATAAATTAAAGAGTTATTTCTTTACTCTTCCCTCTTTCTTTTGTTTCTTCTATCTTGTTTTTTCTTCTCTTGTTCCCCCCCCCCCCCCCCCCCCTTTTTAAAATTTTTTTCTTTCTTTTCATTTCTTTCTTCCTCTGCCTCGTGTTGTGTGCTCCTCCTCCCCCTCTCTTCTTTCTTTTTATTCTGCTTGGCTTGGCTAGTCTGCATACTTTTTTACTTCCTTCTCTCATCCTGATGATGGATCACAGAGTGTGATCCGAAACGTTGATGATAAAAAAACTTACACAATCGAATCCAGAAGCAACATCATCATTAACAATGGATTGTGGAAACTTGATATTATTAAACCCTAAATTATTTATTAAAAAGTAGGTTGCATGGAGTTTGCAATCTTCTCAAGTTATTTTATCATTGTCTAAAATTTTTAATTATCTTCACATTTTGAGTAGTTGAAATAGAGATTTCGGGTAATCAAGCGAATTTGGCAGGCAAGTTTAAAATCTTTTGTTTATTCCTTTTCCTTTTAGAAAACTTTTGTCTATGCAAATGAAAAATGGAAACATTGAGGAAATCCTTATGGATGCTTCTACCGACCTCTTTTTTTCATTCTTTTCAAAATTTATTATTTTAAACATTTAGAGAAAGATATATGGATAAAAATAATTATGCGAATGTTAGAAATTAACAGCATTTTGGTATATATATCTTAGAAGAATGAATGTACATTTTGAAACAACAACAACAACAATAATAAATGTTATATGTTTTTTATTAGATAAACAGGTTTTATAGGGGCCCTGAAACCCAAGAGTTAATACAATAACAAGGTTGATAATAAGCATGGAAAGCCCAGCCAAAAGAGTTCAAGTTCAAAGGTTGATAATAAGCCCAAGGCCCAGCCTAAATACAAAGATAAAAAAAAAGACCAGGAACAGAAAAAACTTAGAAACGACAAAGGCAAAAGCCTTGACAAAAAGCCAAAAAAATAGATTGAGACAAAAGAACAGGAAGTGGATTAGTCCTTGTTCTTTCTCTCTAGGTCTTGCATGGCCTGAGCAGCCTCATAGGCCATCTGGTTCTCCTCAGCCTCTTTCTAGTGAGCCCTTTGATCCTCCTGGTCCTGACCATTGTTGATGTTGTCCTTTTCAGTATCAACCTCTAGTCTAGCTTTTTCCTTGTCTTTTCCCTCCTCTTCTTCCTTCATAACTCTATCTTTGATCTAGCCAATTAAAGACATAATGTTGTTGTTAATGGAGCTTAGCAACGAAATCATCTGGTTCGAGAGATTATAATTGCAGATTTTGAGGTTGTTAATCCTTCTCTTCGCCAAGCTGAGCCTCTCACCGTTGCCATCTTTATTATCAGATTCTGTTCCATTCTTGTTATCCTCCATATGACCCACCTACTCTTTGACCTCCTCTAGCTCATGGAAAAGCCACTTGATTGATCTAAATTTATCAATCATACTGTTGCGAGCATTGTTCAAGAGGTTTAGCCTAGATTCCCTTGCATTATTCGAAATAGCCACAATCATTGGCTCAATAAGTTATTCAAGCTGCTCCTCTTCATGGTTTTCCACAAGGACCTGTGAGTTCATGGCCTCTCTAAAAATGCCCATTTTCGAGGTCCTAACATTAAAGTTTATTCAAGCTTTCCTCCTGTCTTTTACCTGCACCTCCCCACCCTCAGTCTCAGAACCCATTTTTTGCTCCTCTGGTTGGGTTTGAGTATGGATAGGAGAAAGAGGCAAAAAAGACATATCCCATTCTTGTTGTAATATCTCATCCTCTAGACCCTCCCTCTTGCATTTCTTTCCTCCCCAGTCTTCCTTATTTTCCTCCTGCATCTCCTTTTCATCCTCTTTCATCTCCACATCCTCCTCATCATCACTGTCAACCTTCACATCCTTCACAGGTTGCTTCTACCCATGAGCCCTAGGGATTTTCCTACTTGGGGTAATGGAAGAAGGCAAATTCTTGACCTAAAGGGTGACAATTTTATCAGCGGAAGAAATCCCGCCATCCTTAGAGCTAAAGCTCTGAATATCATATGAGTCTGAAGAGAAGCTGGAGCTTCCAGAGGGCACATTCTCTATCTGGGGGGGGCATTGCTTATAGTCTGAGCCTTAAAGTGCTCATAAATGAGCAGCATGAGCCCCTCATGCATAGTGGGGTTATCAGTGAGCTTCTTTTTGAAGCTAACCACTGCCTTGCTCATGGAAGTTAACAAGTAAAAAGGAAAATAAATTTTACAGTTGTGCCGAAAATGATTCAAAAGAAAAAAATGGTGGGTACGAGCCCGATCAAACCTAGGGTCCAGAGTAATGTACTTGATTACAGCTATCAAAACATACCTCCACTATTTCTTCATGGTATCTGGAATATAGTACATGTCAATCTTCTTCAAGGCTTTCAATTCCTCTATATCCTTCATAAAATCTCGCACAACATTAGCTGAGAGCTTCTTATCCCTAAAAAACTTAAAACCCTCAATTGGGATTTTAGAGACGGTCAATATCACCTCCTTAGTGATCATGAAAGAAACCCCGTTCACCTTAACTTTGTCATCCTTCCATGAACCCACCATACTATTAGTCACCTCCTGATCAAAACCATGCAGTTTTGCAATGTATCTAGTAATCCCGCCCTGATCCAGCTACTCCCAAACTTTTTCCCTACTCCTCCATTTCTCCAATTCACCAACTGACTCCTTTCTGCACCTTTCACCTACCATATCTGCACTCTATGCTCCCTCAATTCTCATATGCGCCTTGCACTGAGACTGAAAGGAACCTCTTTGGTTGAGCAAAATACAGAAAGAAATAACCTTTCTATTGCTCCTATTGCAAATGCAAAAAAAGACACAAAAAGCATGTCAAAAAGTCTATAATAAATTATAGCTATTACAATTTCCCATGCTACCTTTTTGGGAAGTATCCTTTCCCCTTGATCTATTCATACTCATAATTGCACATTGATCTTCTCCGTACTTCCTTGGATCTTGTCCAATTCGATCATGCTTTTGACATCTGTCGGCCAAATATTTTTGGGATGCCATGTCATAATTTGGTTTGCGTTGACCCCTATATTTGCAAACCTATCAGAAACTGAGTTAGCCTCCCAAAAAATATGAGTGATGTGGACTCTACTGAATTTGGAAAGAGTCTCATGAGTCTCATCAATAAGATTTGCAATTGACCATGATGGCTAAGAGTTGACATTAATACAATTTATAATGTTGTTTGAATCCCCTTCAAGCCAAAGGTTAGTAAATCCAATTTCAAATGCTAGTTTGACAACATTACACGCAGCATTTGCTTTCACAAAATGGTTGGTTTGAACTCCCAGCAGTAGGGAAAAAGCCGCAATACCATCACCATTTTCATTCCTTATTATGCCTCCACTTCCTGAGGTGCTAGGATTTCCCTTGGACGCTCTGTTGAAGTTGGCTTTATGCCATCCTTTCGAGGGGAGAAGCCATTTGGCTTCCTGTCTTTTCATCTTTTTGTCTTTTTCCTTCTCCTTTTTTCTACCACCTAATTCTATATCTCCCCCTTTCCTAACTGAATAGTTTTCCTTAATATTTGCAAATATTTTCTTTCCTATCACTATAGCCGGCTCTTCTTTATCTCTAAAGATTATGTTATTTCTCTCCTTCCAAATGCTCCAACAGAAATGAGGTAGGATCCAAGAACTTAAATCCTGCAAATCAGACCTATTGAACATGCATTTCCATTGACAGAAAAAATCCAGAAGGTTAAAAGGCACACACCAACTGAAGCCCAAGTCTTGAGTTAGGAAAACCCAAACCTCCCTAGAGAAAGAGCAATGAATGAATAAATGATTGCCAATCTCTGTCTAATCTTTACATAACTCACATCTACTAGGCATAATATGACCTCTTTTAATGAGGTTATCCTGGGTGAGGATTTTGTCCTAAAGAGTCAGCCAATAGAATATATTAATTTTGGAGTGAGGCCAAGAAACCAAGCCCTCGACCAAGGAGGAATCTCATTTAATCTCCAAATGGCCAAATACCCAAAGGAAGTAGTATATAGCCCATTGGTGTTATCTCTCCAGACCAATTCATCCCTATTTTTATTTAGGGCCATAGATTTTTGCATTATCATGATAGGATTAAGATCTTTAGAGACGACGAAAAGGCCTATCCACCCCTGGTCGTTCCTATAGTTACTAATTTTTTGCCCAAAATGGTTGATGCAATCATTCACCCAAACCTCGTAGCTAGGGTTTTTCATAAGAGGGCCCTGAATAAGCCAGTTATCATACCAGAACTGGATATCCTCCCCATTTTCCAATTTCCAAGAGACTCTAGAATTTGCCAGGTCCCTGGCTTTTAAAAAACCATTCCAAACAGTAGAACCTCTTGGGATATCTTCACTGAAGAGGGTAAACTATTTAGTGGGCCTCTTAATATACTTGTTTTCCATAATGTCTCTCCATTCCCCTGTGCTACTAAAGATATGCCATATTTTCTTAGGCAAAAGAGCCTTGTTGAGGTGAGTAAGCTTCCTGATGCCTAGACCTCCATATTTCTTGGGGAGGCAGACTTTTTCCCAAGCAACGAGAGGATACCTTTTATTCTTTTCAACCCCCGTCCATAAGAAGTCTCTCTGAATTTTTTCCATCCTCTCAACAAGTTTCCCAGGGATCACAAAAAGGCTCAAAGCATAAAGAGGCAAGTTCTGAAGGGTGGATTTAACCAGTTGGCATTTTCTAGCTTGGTTAAGAGAGGCCCCTTTCCAACCAACCAGCTTCTTACTGAATCTATCCATAATGTCATTCCAGAAAGAATCAAGAGGATTCATGCCCAAAGGAAGCCCAAGATAGGTAAAGGGAAGCTTTCCCACACTACAACCCAGAATTCTAGAGATTTTCTTTTGTCTGTCCTTAGGAGTGTTGATAAAGAAAATAGAACTCTTATCCCAATTGATGGACTGTCCCGACCCTTTGGAGTAGATATCCAAGATGTCCTTCATTGCCTTTGCCTCCTTAATAGAAGTCTCCCCTCCCATTATAGTATCATCAATAAATTGCTGATGCGTAAAAGGGGCACTTTTAGAGGAAGGTTTAGAACATTTAATTCTCCCTTCCTTCTTATTCTTTTCTATAAGTCTGCCTAAGCATTCCGCCAAGATTATGAATAGAATAGGCAAAAAAATGTTATATGTTAATCATAAATGTGAGAGTAAATCTAATTCAACTCAACCCTAACCCTATATTAATTTATGTTAGACCCAAACTAAAATGAGGCCTAAACAAATTTTACATAAGTATAACATGCAAACTCCAACTAGATTGAACTAAAGTGTTTGGTTTAGTTCCATAAATTTTAAATTTAAAGACTATTTGTCATTTTACATGATCTTGTGTATGTATGATTTCTTAAACAATTGCATATAGTTGAAATGCATCATCTAAATATACTTTTCTCTAGCAATAGGTAGGGACTGAAGCTATACTAGAGCTCTTGTTAATATTATTGTACTCAAGACTTATTTTTGTAAAATAAGTCATTCTCACAATTAGAGTTTATGATGATGGTACATAATCTCACCCTAATTGAACCCTCATTTTAAATTTAGTAAGACTTTAATATTAATCGTGAGAATCCTAAACTAAAATTGAACGCTAATGTATATTTGTAATATAACCTTAATTGAACTCTTACTATAATTTTCCTAGTTTCCTCTCTGCCTCAACTTTATTTGATGCTTAACTAATTGAAACCATAACCATAATTTAATTCTAACCAAATATTATTCAACCATAATTCTTATTATAGCACAACTCTATATACTCATTATTGTAATTGAATGCTAATTCTAATTGTATAAACTCTAAGCTTAACCATAAATAAATAATGACCTGACTTAAACTCTACACTTATTTATGTAAAGTGTATTATTAATAAAATCTTAATTTAAGATAAACTCATACTGTATAGTGGTTAGTAGAAGTAGTTTTAAATTTATTCTAAAATTAATTAGTGTTTCGTTTAAAACTAAAAAATTTGTTTATAAAATCTTTTTATTTTTAATTATTTAAATATTTTGACTAAATGCAAATCAATTAGCATCTAATGATTAAATAAAAATTTTAATTTTAAAATATTTGAATGAATCGTCAAAAATCTTTCGAAATAAATTTAAAACTAAAATCTAGATTTCAATAGAATCTTTCTATATTTTTAAAAAATATTTTATGAATATTTATTTTCTCTTTTATTTTTTGAATACAAAATATTTTATAAATTTATAATTAAACAAAAAAAAAAATCTTATGACAAACTATGTTTTATTCCCATTCAATCTTTGATATATAAAAAACATCCAACTAAAACTCCATATTACATATTATTATTATACATAATATAATAATAGATATTGATTTATAACAATTATTTTTATGTAGTGTTTATAACAATTAAGAATATTGTATTGTAAAATTTATTTCAAGTTTTAATTATTTATTATTTTTCACAGTTGTTTTATATTGATATGGTCATGTGTCACCCTATTAGTTTAGAGTCTATCATTTTGAAATGGTCACGTGTCAACCTATTATTTTGGGGTCTATTATTTATGGATGATCATGTATCACCTTATTATTTTAGGTGTGTATTATTTCAAAAATACCTTTTTAATTTTTGTTATATTGAATTTAAAAGTTTGTAAGTGGTCCATTTTTCTTTTTTTATTGATAAGGAAACTATTTTGGCATATTCTCATATTGGGATTTGGATTTGTGTTTTCATTGTATAGAATGCCTCTCAATGTAAAAATAGAATAATAAGTCAATTTTATATCTTAGATAAAGAAGGTGTTGGAAGACTCAGAGGGTGAGGTGAGAGGTGGTAGGCAAAGATCTAGAAGAATTGCAAAAAAAAATGCTAAAAGGAAGTTGAGGTCCATGGCCTCGCAAGAGGAGGACTTAGATTCTGAGGAAATGACCCACCCCAAACAATGAATTAAATAGAATACTTCTAACTATGGTGTGGGGAATAATGAGAAAGAGGAGGTGGAAGTCTTAGACTCTTTGAAGTCTAGCTCAGGTGGCATGACTAAAAGTAGTAAGGATAGGACCCATGTCTTGGCCACAATTACCATGGGTTGTGTGGAACTCACGAAGGACTAGTTCCCTAATATGGTGGAAAGAGCCCCCTCCCCTATGACAATGTCTTCACCTACTAGGGTTGTCCATAAAGATAAGATTATCTCTAAACCCCCAATTTTCCAGGAAATTGAGGACATTGTGGATTGTAATATGAGTGATAAGCAAGAGAATCTCAAGGAGATGTCCAAGCTAGCTAACAAGGAGCTAAGAGATAGTGCACACCCTAGAAGAAAGAGTAAGACTTTTGGAAAAGTTCAACATCAAGGTGATACACGTGGCAACCACTACCCTACACCTGATGAAGGATAACTAGGAGGGGGACCTCACCCATGAAGACTCCAGAATGTTGTTTGACTTCTTGGCAGAGGACTGGACCAACATCCTTCTTAAAGGGAAAGATGAGAAGAAGCCTAATTAGGGCTTGCTCTCCTTGGTTTCTTGTGTTTTATGGTTTCTTGGTTACTGAAATTTTTATGGTTTAAGGTGGTTTTGCCTTTGGTTATAAACTTTTATAGTTTAAGTAGTATTATTGATGGCAATTGTAATATGTTGCCTAGTAAAACTTTTTTAATGATCCTTCGGGTGTTATTTTTGTTTGGATTAGCAATGGTAGGTGGTAATTTTGTTAGTTGTAATCTATTGGTTTTTTGCCAATTTTTCTTTTGTAAGGGTCAACCCCCTTGTGTTGGTTGCTTTTTAATTCAAAAACATACTCATGAATTTTTTTTCAACAATATTGTATAAGTTTTTTAAAAATGAGAATGAATTTATTAAATGAAAAATTAATCAATTATTAAACCATTAGCTTGAATTTAAGAGAAGATTATAAATGATTGAAATATGTATGGACAAGTATTCCTATTAAGTTTATCAACTATTTAATTTCTTATTATCAAGATATATTTATTTTTAAGGTTTTCTAATAATCTCAATAAGATTGTATAGTCTGGTCTTATTTATGAGAATAAGACATATATAGACAAAGTATTTAATATAAATATATAATCTATAATATATATTATATATATTATCTAATTAGAATTTAGATAAATATAACAAATATGTAATATATATATATATATATATATATATATATATATATATATATATATATATATATAATCAAAAAGTGACATAGCACTTATATAATATATTTATTAATAAACTAGTTCAAGGGCTCATCAAAGAAAGAACTAGCAAGAAAACTCGAAATCGTTGCCAAAGTACTTAAGTGTTAAAAGTTGATATGTCATACCAAGCATACCTACAACAAAATACAATTTCTCTGCACTAAGCAAGAGTACCCAAAATATGATATATATCAATACTCAACAATGATCAAGGTCCAATTATGCCAATGAACCTCTCCTTCTGAAAGATTTAACTAAAATCAAGAGAGCTTTGAACCTCCTATCTAATTGGAGCATTTGTGAACATGCACAAAGAATGTGCAAACTAATAGCCATGTGTCGATCAATTATAGTACTTGTTTCCATTAAGCTTCATTCATCTTCTTTGTGTCCCAGATATGACACTCTGCTAAGCATGGGAATTCCAAAAAAAAAACCTCTAAATGGCAAGATTCAAATATGGAGCCTTCACAACCAAAATTAGCTAGACAATCAGCTAGTTTATTGCCCTCCCTCAGAGTATGAGAGAAGCAAGTAGCTTGAAAAGAATCAATTAAATCCCAACATGGTTGAAGGATATAGGCTATTTTCCAAGTATGAGAAGATCGTGAGAGACAAGAGTTTATAATTACCTGAGAATCACCTTCAATATGGATGGTGGAAACATTACATATCTTTGCCAAAATTAGACTTGCCAATAGGGCTTGAGCTTTTGCAAGGTTGCTAGTACCAACTGGTAAAACATCTGCTTTGATTGCAACTACTTCACCTTGCCAATTCCTAATACAAGCACCCAATCCTGACTAACCAGGGTTCCCATGAGAGCAACCATCAAAATTTAACTTTAGAAAATTTCTAGAGGGGGGAGACCATTTTACATGAAGTTCATCAGATTGATGATTAATTCTAGTTTGCAGAGAAACTTGGAGGTAACTTAATTTGTTTCCAGAGTTTTAGAAGAAGATAATCCCAAGCAGATACTAAAATATTATTCATACAATTGAATATATTTGCATTTACTCTTTTCGAAATTGCATTGTCAATCCCATCTAGAACAGATTCTAGGTTTGATTTTTCATTATGAAAAATGATCTTGTTATGTTCCCACCAAATGGCCCACACCACAGTAGTTGGGATGCACTTCCAAATACTAGCAAATAGAGATCTTGAGGATAGAATTGGCAAAGATTGAAATAGGTCCCAAAGACTGTTTGGCAGAGGTAAAGACATTTGAAGCTTGTTCAACACAAAAACCAAAGACTAATAAGAAAAGGGACACTAGAGAAGGAGGTGATCTATAGATTCTAGCTCCTTGTTGCATAATTTGCAAATAAAAGATTCAGCAATACCTAGGCTGGACAACCGTTCGTTGGTGAGTATTCTTTTTCTAAGGGCTAGCCAAGCAAAACATCTAGCCTTGGCCAACACAGTGGAGTTCCAACAAAAGGAAAAAGCTCTACACTTCTTGCTTGAATTATATGTTTGTCATAGACCATAATAACCTTCCTTGATTGAATAATCACCACCTTTGGTTGGAGCCTATATAACTATATCTTCCCTATTAGAAAGAAAAATAATTCTTTCAGCAAGAGAGTCCCTCAAGGAAAGGAGACTTGGCTGACTAAGAAGATGTGTTGGAGGTTCTTTCCAGAGAACCCTTCTTGAATGAATTTCAATAGCCAAAACATAGTCCCAAAAAGAAGAGCCCCACTCAGCTTTTAGGACTTGGTGTGCTTCATCCAACTTTTCTTGTCTACATAGAGGGGGAAATCCATTCCATGAGTCTTCCCAAAACTTTACTTTCTCTCCACTGTGAATTTCCCAAGTAACATAATTACAAACAATATCCTTTGAAGACATCATAAAGTTCCATATGGTTGAACCTAAAGGAGGATTAGATACAATAAAAATTATGGAAGGACTTGGAGAATCTAAGTATTTTTCTTGCATGATTGAACACCATTTTGCATGAGATTTTGTATACATTTTCCACACAAGCTTGCCCCCAAAAGCCTTATTTCTAGTAGTAATATCATGCAACCCCACACCCTCAGATGCCTTATCATGAGACATTTCAAGCAAAGAAACAAGAGGAAGCTTCTTTTTATTAGACAAATTTCCTTTCCATATAAAGTCTCTGATAATCTTTTGAATTTGCAAGATTATAGAAGAGGGAGCATTAAGAATTGACAAGTAATAGTTTGGGATAGCTGTTAGGACAGCTTTAACTAGCAAAATACAGCCCGACAAAGATAACCATCTAGCTTTCCAAGTAGAGATCCTAGCCCTAATTCTGTCAATGATAGGAAACCAAAAAGTTGTCTTGTTTGTTCCCATAAAAAAAGGAATTCCAAGATAAACGGATGGGAGGTGATCCATCGGGAAACCCAAAGTTGAAGAAATCCTCTGAGCTACTGCATCATTAGTGTTGAAAATGAAAATTTTGGATTTGTTGGCATTGATTCCTTAACTAGAAAATTTTGAATATAGGTCCAAGGCATATTTAATATGGTTAGCTTCCTTTACATTTGACGTACCAAAAAGAAGAGTATCATCAGCAAATAGGGAATGGGTAACTGTGATAGATGTACGAGGAATCAAAATTCCTTTCCATAAGCCCAATTGTGAAGATCTATTGATGAATCTGCTAAAAGCATCAACCATAAGAATAAATAAAACTAGAGATAGTGGATCACCCTAACGAATCCCTTGAGAAGAGGGGAAAAAACCAATTGACTCTCCATTAATAATGACTAAAAACCAGGCACCAAAAATACAATTTTTGATCCATCTGCACCACTTATCTAAAAAACCAAATTTGGAAATAACTTTAAAGAGCAATGACCATCTTACCCTATCATAAGTCTTCATCATGTCAAGCTTGATCACAAAACTAGACAACTGATGAGAATTGATAAAATGAAGAGTCTCATGTGCAACAACAGCACCTTCCTATGTTTCTCTTCCTGGCACGAAACCACCTTGATCTAAAGAAATGATATGAGGAATAAATTACTGCAACCTCATGTATATAGCTTTAGTAATCAATTTATAAATCATGTTGCATAAAGAGATAGGCCTAAAGTCAGCAAAAGAAGTCGGTTGCTTAACTTTTGGAATAATAGCAATGTTAGTTGAATTGAAGCTCTTGATCATTTTGGCATTCCTTCTCGACTCTTCAACCACTACTAATAAATCAGAACCAATAAAATCCCAACATTTTTGATAAAAAAGAGTTGTAAATCCATTAGGGCCTAGGGCTTTGTCAGGTGGGAATGAAGATACCACTTTTTAAATTTCTTCCAATGTGAAAGGGGCAAGCAACATCCTATCATGATCTGCTATAATAAGAGGGGGAATACAAATAATAAAATCATTAATCAAATTGTCATCAATAGGATCCAAATGAGGGGGAGCCAAGAGATTTGAAAAAAAGCTAACACCTTCCTCCTTAATACCATTGTCATCTACTATAAGATGACCAGATTTTGAGTGCTTAATTGAAAAAATAGTGTTAACTGCCCTTTTAACTCTAGCAGTTTCATGAAAAAAATTTGTGTTCTTATTGTCATCTCTTAACCATAGTTCATGAGACTTTTGTCTCCAATAAATCTCCTCCCTGTTGCAAAGCTCCTCCCATTCTTCTTTCAAGGATTTTTGCTCATGATATAAATCCGGACTAAGACCTTTTTGAATGATGACTGAATTTACCTTCTCAAGTTTTTCTAAGACATCTTGTTTTTGCTTGAACACATTTTTAAAAACCTTCACATTCCACTCCTTGATCATCCTTTTCATGTAACGAAGCAAAAATCAAGTATTTTTATATTTAGTATTTAATTATTATGTGTTTTGATTAATTATTATTTATTAAGTGTGAGCAAATTTGAACCCAAGACCTCTTTGATTAGAGGCTTACAATTTACTGTTGTGTTGTAGGCTCTTGCCTTATTTAATTATATATTTAACTTGCGTACAATTAATATAATTTATTTGTGCATATATAGACATTTACTTTATCTTAAAATTTTATTTTATAAAAGAGAAAAAGTTACTTAAGTTCTTGAGAAGAATCTAATTATTGAAAAAATAAGATAACTAAATTTAAGTCCTAAACTTGTCATCTAGATTTACTATATAATAATATATATTTTTTAATAAAATATAATATTTGAAAATTATATGAAATGATAATATTGAAAATTTTAAGATTATTTAAATATAAATATTTATGACTATTTCGAAAGATGACATAATTTGTTTTTTTTTTTAAATGAGAAAAAATCAAACAATTCATTTTTTCTTCAATTTGTTGTTTCAAATTTATTCACAAACTATATAACATATTTAAGAATTTGACATAATTGTAAAATTTGATTGGTTAGACTAATTTCATTTGGAATTAATAGCTTCTATAGTAATATAAAACTTTTAATTCAAGTGTCATTTTAAATGTTTTACGTTTCCTCATATTAAAAGATTTAATCCTGAGTGATTGTCATAAATTTATGGAAAATCATTCATTTATTTATTTAAGATTTCACCTGAAAATCTTATGCTTGACTTTCTCTTTCAACCTTTATAAAAGTAAAGAATGGTAAAATAATTTAAATTTAATTTCTTTCCTTATGTTTTTCTTACATCTTAATTTGTAAATTTTTATTACAATATTTTTTATGAAATTGCATTGTTAGTTTAAAGGAATATCTTTACTTCATGAAAATATAAGGATGTATTGTATGTTTTTTTTTTTTTTTCATAGTTGTAGTTTTCAAATTTCAATTTTTTTTAGAAAGTTCAATTTAGACTTTTTTTAATGAAAACTCATTCTTACAATTAACAAGAAGAGAAAAAGCCAAACCTCCACTTAATAAGAAGAAAAAAAAGTCAAACCTCCAACTCAAAATTTAATTGGACAAACTTATAAAATGTATCCTTTAGAATTTAGATGCTTATAAATAATCTCTCCTCTTCTTAGAAGAGTTTTTTAATTTTATATATGGATAATCAGCCTAGATTAATTATTATAATTTTACCCAAGATCTCCCACATGAGAGGCTCGCAAGTTATTGTTGTGTTGTAGACTTTTGCCTTCTCTTCTTAGAAAGTTTATTTTTTTAAAGAGGGGTAAACGCTTTGACCTAGAGCTATGAACCAGTGAGGCCACAAACGGGGGACCTCATCCCCATGAGATTGGAACCTTGATGGCAAGGATAACAACACAACAACTTAACCATCACAACATGCCACTATTGGCATCTTCTTAGAAAGTTAACTAACATTTTAACCTTTAAATAATCTCTCCTTTTCTTAAAAAGTTAACTAACATTTTAACCTTTTTATAGATTTTAGTTTTTATTGCATAATTTTTTCTTTTTATATTAAACAATGTAAACCAATTTCTCTTTATCTATTAGATTTCTATATAATTATTTGATATAAAAAATCTATAGTTTTCTTTTAAAATAAATTTTTTAATTTATTTTAAAAAAACTTTTTGTCTTCTTTTGAGTTATTATTTCAAATCTATAATTCTACTTTACTAACATTTTAATTTTAAAACTATTTAATATAGTTTTATCTCTTATTTATTGAGATCTATATAATTTATAGAAATTAAGATCTTATCATCACAATTGTACATTTAGCCTTTACTAATTTGTGGAAACAGGCAAATCAAGAGAGCCTATTCTTACTCTCTTGTACAACTAAATTAATTTTTTCATATTCCTCTTTCCCAAAGAAGTGAGAAGTTTATTTCAAAAACATTCAGTTTTTTGAAGCTCTCCCAATCTAAGAAGCAAAAGCCCATGATTTTCTAGCTCCTTAGTCCATGATTTTATTATCAAGCATCATGTATATTTCCTTTGTAACAAGTAATTATGTTCCATCAATCATTTGACTTTCATGTGAATCAGATATGATCCTATTTTCAATGTTTTTTGTTGGATTTCATATTATGATATTTTAAGTATATTTATTTGAGTATTTATGGGTGCACACATATAAGTACAAATAAATATACAAAATATTATGATTGTGATGATTCATAAAGTCTCTATATTCTTGTAAGATACATGTGTTCAAGACTTCAATGCATATAATCACTTAAGTACCCTTGTTCACCCTCAATGGAGTTTCCACCTGATATTCATACTTCTTTTTCTCATAGCTCTTTCAAGCATTCCTTCACAATCATGCATTACCTTGCACTTTTTCCTTCAATTTTACTATGTTCTATTGATTTGCACATAAGTTGTTGTTTAATGCTTTATAGCATCTTTTTATGCCTTGGTAGGCAATTTCATTATTTTATACCAATGGTTTATATGAATCTTATTAGATTTGTGTAAGTTGCATAGGGAGCCAATTTTTTCAAGGTTAACTATGGAAGGAGCCCTCGGTTATAATTAACTTATTTTATAAAGGACTCATCAAGTATATAACTAACTTATAGTTGCCTGATAAGGCCCATGGAATATCCCTCCATCCTATAATGGTGTGTACTTAATTTTTTATGGATTTTCCCTCCATTTTGATCTATGTGTTCTACTTTGAAAGTATGATATTTATATGGAATTTCCCTCCATTTGGATCTATTTGTTCCACTTTGAAAGATGATATTT